>WBMZ01004232.1:0-154293 GCA_013400975.1 Atrichornis clamosus
GGGGTGGGGGTGCTTGGAGAAGCGGCTGCATTGCTAATTGCGAGAATAAACAATCTGTCACGATTAGTCAGTGCCTCTAATAGGCAGACAAGTGATGTTGTTTTTAGGCGCCAGCAGCGGTCTGATCAAAGGCTTCAGCTGGAGGGGGACTATTGAGGACGTTAACCCGCATCAAGGGAGCAAGGCGCCTTAGCCCTGGGACATCGGCACATTCAGCCTGACAAAATTAGTTTGCTCTACCAATCACACGACATTTTCCCAAAGCCCGGTGCTCGACACGAAGATGCATCCCCAGCCCCCACCGACTAAGAAAACACGCACATATATCGAGGCATCAGGTTTCAGGGTGTCCCCTCCACCCGATCCTACAGGTAGGATCTTATTTTGTTGGGGTTTTTTTAGTTATTATTTTTCCCCGATTCCAAACTTATCCATGCAAAAGACGAAGTGATGTGTTTATTAGACCTCCGGGCAGCCCCTGGGCTGATTTCGATCCCATTGTTTGATGGAAATTTGAAAATAAAAATTAGAGCTGCTGGCTTTTTTTCCCCCCTCACTTTTCTTACTCACAATGATTTGAACATTGGAATGTTGCTGAGGTTTGAAGAGATGCGTGTGCGTCCCATACCGAGAGAGTAATCCCGCTCTCATTGAGAGTTGACAGAATGAGATAATTAGCTCTTTATTTATCTCCCAGCAATGAGCGCTTTGTGTTTACATTTCTGTCATACTCGGTGGTATTTCAATCACTGTACCATAACAAGGACTTGATCCTAATTCACATGCTGACATTTCAGCTCTTGGGCTGAAAACGAGATGCCAGTAAAGTTTCTTTCATTTCCTGATGTTTTTTTTCTTTCCCGTTCTTCTTAATGAAATCTACAGCTTTTAAGTTAGGAATGGGGAAAACAAATTTGCCAAACGAAATCTCCCCCAAGATTGACTTCTATGTTTAGCGGGAAATTTCTAGTATCCAAACTCTTCCTCCCTTACTCGCTGCGCTTTGGGTGACCAAAACACCTCTGGATTTTAGGACCTTTTTTAATACCTGTTTCGTGTTGTTGATACTCTGGTTTGCTTTTAGCTGCCTCTCTTATTTTCTTCCCTGGGCTGTAAGGAAAATCCAAGTGAAAGGGCAGAGGGAAATAGGTGACTTTATTGGTGCTTGTTCCAGTCCAATGTTTTTATTGGGAGCCGTGGCGTTTCCCTGAAGGCACTTGTGCTAGATAACAATATTGGGCAATTAGCATCCTAAACAGTCCCGTTTCAATATAATGAATGCACTAGGCAAAGCCATTACCCATAGCATTTTATTTCAGTGGGAATACAACCAGGGCTGGGAGGAGTCCGTGGGGGATGGGGAGAAAGGACAGGAGGCAGTGCTAAGCCAATTCAGGGCATTGTATGCCTTTTGTAAACGTTATATTTGACTTAAAGGTAGAACTCAGAAAGGAGAGCGATGTTGTTGTTTCCCTTGTTTCTATTTTATTTCTCTTTAGACAGCAGCTCTTAGGAGACCAGACAGTCCCGCAGGACACGAGCCGGCTTTGGGGACGGGCGGCTTTGGGGCGGGCAGCTCCGGGGCAGCTCTGCTGCGCAGGGCACCGCCTGCTCACCGCCTGCGTGCTCCCCGTGCGCCCTTCAGCAGCCCTTGCTTCATCTCTGAGAGACGCAGCCCTGGGGGCAAAGAGCCAGATCTATCGCAAGTGCTAAAAATGTCCCGCGGGCTTTACAAGCCCTCAAAGCCCTTCAAGTGGTCAAAGCCCTCCCTGCTTCCGTCGCTGGTCTCTGAGTGTCGGAAAAATGCGAAAACACCTCAGTTCTTTTATTTTTGTCCTTTTTCCCCTCTTTTTTTTTCTTTTCATCTCTCTCTTTTCCCCTTTCCCCTTCTGCACAGATTAAACATAACCCAAACTACTTTTAAGGCTTCAGGCACCTGGACTGGTCCTTGGAAGATCACCAGAAGCGGTTTGGATGGCCAAACTCCAGCCGCCGAGGCGTCCTCGGCCCTTTGAGGATCGGAGGAGCCGGGCTGAAAGGAAGGCACTATTTCAAGTGGCCTAAATTAATTTGATCGCGACATTATGATGCTCTTGGAAAAGATGAAAGAAAAGGCTGGCCGTCTCCTCCAAGATCTCTATAATTATAGATAATATATCCTATTTCAAAGCAATTAGCTCAATCAGGCGTAACGAGGCACTTTGCTGCCAGGGAGTAACAATGCCTTACGGTTATTTAAGCTTCAAGATGTCAAGCAGACTTCGAGACTCTGCTCTGCCCAAAAGGGAACCTGGCTGCCTTGGTGAAAGCCCCATGGCAAAGGCACTGGTTTCCCTTCAGTGACAACACGCCTATTTAATTTAATATATATTTTTAAAGCTCTTGCAGAAGTGCCGGCTCTGCTGGAGAAGAGCACCGCTCCTCCAGGCGCATTTGGGGCCGGTGCCTGTGTGGCAACACCTCTGCCCCTGCCCGCCAGCACCGACCTGCCTCACCTCGCCTGCTCGCTGCGGGATGCTTGTGCTCTCCGAGCCTTTTCCACCTCGGTGCCTTTCTTTCATTCTTTCTTTCTTTCTCTTTTTGGGTAATTCCGGCTATGTTTCACGGAGTTCTGCGGGAGCAGCCGTTGATGGGGAGGACTGGCGGATGCGCAGCTTCCAGCCCCCAGTGCAGACCTCCCTGCCGAGTCAGCGCCTCCTCCCAGCCCCCAGAGCTTTATCCTGCCCTCGCCTCGGCTTTTACCTGAAGCGCTTGCAGATGGCAAGGTCCCGAGAGCACCGAGAGCATCCGGCCGCCGGTTGCGTTAACCGCGAGCCGGCGGATCTGTGTGTGAGTCTGCCCGTGAACGGAGGGGACTCTGCAGTAACACCCAGAAGGGAGCACGGCCCCAGGGTCGGAAGCCCCTCGTCCTGGCCCAAACTCGTAAGAGGGGTACGCAGAGTGGGCAGTTCCCCTGTGCCTATGGGCGGCGGGTGCGGGTGCGGTTTTAGGCCAAAATGCCGAAGAGCAACTTTTCCTCCTTTGCCGGTGCCGCCGCAATCCACCGTCCAGGGCCGCTCCCCGGCTGCCCCGCCAGCAGCTGCGCCGTGCCCCGAGCGGCGGGGCTGCACCGGGCCGGGCGCTCCGCGGGGCCGTCGCCTCGGGGAGCGGGCTGTCCGGGAGTCTCTGCCCCAGAGCGGCACGGCCCGGCCCGGAGAGGCTGCGAAAGTAGAGCCGTGCTCGAGCGAATCGCTGCCGAAGGAATATTAATAACTGTACAATTAGCCTGTCAGCGTTCCTTCCGGGGATTTTTACTGTTGGGGTGTAACCGAGGGGAAGAAAAATTAAAGGGAAAATAAAATTTTAAAAAGCACCCTAAACGGATGAAGCAGTTCAAGGGAAAGAGGAGGACTGGGATGTGAATGCGAACTAAACAAAGTTTAACCACCCGTCCTTCTTCTCCCCATGCACAAAATGGAAACCTTATTATATGATTCACTATGAATCACTAGATTGAATGCGATCATTATGAGTGAATGATAACAAGGGCTCTGCTGGCCTTTTCTTTCCTAGAGGCAAAAGTATAAAATATGAAGGATATAAATGATCTTCTCTCTGCTGTCTCATAAAGGACATTCATTCAAAACCGCACTCTGTCTCTCTCCCAATTGCTTTAGTCTCCTCGAATTCCACAACGATCAAGGTAAATTATGACGAGTACCAGTTTGTCTTCATGTGCTTGTTTATTGGCGGCATATCATGAAATGTAATTTGTCCCAAATACTTTAAGATAAGAAAATAGTTTGTGGTTGAAGGAATCCATGCCAGTACTGCCAAGGCAGTCTCCAATGCTCAGAGCAAGTTCATTATCATGTTATTTTACAGCATTTCCATATTTACTCCTCATTTCTCAGGAGTCTTTTACATATTGTTGCATAAGAAAAAGACTTTGACAGTACTAGTTAGGAGATTTCCTATATTTTCTTATAAGCTGAGCCATTTTACAAAAGCTGTATTGTTCGACTGAGGTCTGGGTTTCCATTTGAGGTAATTATTGTATTCCCAATCTTCTTCTAATCATTTGCTAACAGGGACAGGGGTTTTTTCCCCTCACCTTTTGAAGAAGATTAAATACTCCAAACTTGCAAGACTATTGGAATAATCTCCCCACTTCTTTGCCTATTGTGTAAAAGCTATTTCTTAAACATCTCCCTAAATTGCCGGAAAACATGTGACACAAAGGACTATAAGCAAACATACAGTACAGTAGAAACTCATGTCACCATATTTAAAAAAAACTCTACAACCCCGAACCAAGCCTGATCCCACTAGAGAGATCTGTGCAAATGAACGGGGGGAACCAAACACAAAACAAACCCACTTTTCAGAAGGAAATACTTTTCAGCCCTATAATAACCAGTTCCTTAGTAAAAAATGTCTGTAGAAGGAAAGATGAAGCAAAAGCGATGCCTATGTGTGGCAGGGTTGCCTGTACAGAAGGATTTCTCCTCCAGCTGCTGCCTCCAGCTGCAGAGCTGGAGGAGGGCTTGGAGCCGCGGCCTCGCAGGCAGAGAGCGGCTAAACCTGCGGCACGGCAGTGGAGCTTGGCAGGTCTCCTCTTTCCAGAACCCCTTTTTCTCCTTTCTGCAGTTGTTATACTGCAGAAGCAAGTGCCATCCAAGGCAAGATGGCTTCTCTCTCCTGCCTTTAATTTGCACTCATAAAATCCTAGTCCAAAAAATATTCCTCTAAATTCACAAGGAACAGGTTAGGGGAAAATGATTATTTTCTTCGTCTGCTAAGATGGTACAAAAGTGAGTGCCTTAAGCCAAAACCTGCCACTTAGGAAAACATATATTCATGCAAATGCATAGAGAAGGATTTTAATATCCTTGTGTAAAGGAAACTACAGCTGAACAGCAGATTAACGGGTGTCAGGTATCTTCCAGACTCTGTCAATTGAAAAACAAAACAACATCACCCTCCTGCAACTATCAAAGTCATTCTCTAGTATTTGAAACTGTTCTGATGATATGTAACCCCCTGCTTAGGAACTCCAGTGCCTTATAATTTTGGTGATATGATTTTTCCACATCCTTTTGCTGAGTGCAACCAATGGCTAGGTATGATACTGGGAGTTATGTCATTCTAATAAGTCAATATAACCACAAAATTTCACTGCCCCGGGGAGTGGGGGGGAGGGAAATCCCAAATATTTTGTAGGGAAACTGAATTTGTCTTTTAGAAAGTTTATGTTCCTCTTAGATTTTCCATCAACCACAAGCATAGATGTAGTCTAAAATGTTCCTAGCTTGCCCGCTGCTGAGCTGATTAGCTTTTGGAACAGAAGAGATAACATTTCTAGACATCGGTCTGCCTTGCTCTGCCTTCATGTTATTCTCAGTGTTTGTGGTTTTGACATTATTTATGTAGCAAGTGTGGGCTCTCTCTTGGTCTTGGGTCACTTTGCTTTACAACAGCAGGGGATTTTTCTGTCACTCAAAGCAGGACTTATTTCAGCCTCTCAAACATCCTCAGACCTCTTGCAATCCATGGCTTGAAGGTACAACATCCCCAGCCCTTGCAGGGGCAAATCCAGGCTGGCCCACCAAGCGCCACAGGTGGCTGTGGGGTGCCCCAGACCAGGTGCCCAGGCTGCTGCCCACATACCCCTCGCCTGTCAGCAGCACAAACCACACTATGGAGCTGGATGACATCCTGCCATTGGGCCCAAACTCTGCCAGTTTGGAGCGGCAACAGATGCAGTCTGTCCCCTGCTATCAACAATCCTGTTACCCTTGGATGGATTTAGGTCAGCTTAATTTTTACTTCTGAAACAACCTTAAGATAACACAGAGACGTAAAGAGGAGGCTCTGACAGCAGGCAGAGCAGAGACACATTCAACACACGAATGTAGTTATCTCCATGAAGTTTGCTAGTGTTATTTTGCAAGTCATTTCACTTCTTTTGCACAGAAGTCTCCCATGGGTGTCCACTCTTTACTGGTTGCTAAGTGCAGCTGCAGGCCCTGGCAGTAGGTGACACACAAGCACACACACACACACAGACACACTTGACATCCTGACTCCCGTACTGTGGTCTCTGGGACTTGGATGTGGGGGCAAATCACAACTCACTTGACCTGGTAGTAGCTATTTACAGGGAAAAATTATGTGCAGCAGCCTCACAGGTAAATACAGGCCCTTCTCTCTAGACAACACAAGTAGCTAAATGCCAGTGACAGAAAAATCCAGGGACAGAAAAAGAAGTGTCGCAGGAGCGTACATGGACCTGGAAAGGGAGGGGAGCAGTACATTCACCAATAGTGACAGGGAACACCTCAGTTCCAGCTGAGAGTTTGAAAAAAAAGGGGTGGGAGGGAAGGAAAAGAAGAAAAAAGGGGAGAAAGGACTACGAAGAGCATCTTGGAAAGTCACCGGAAGCTTTGTTCCTAGGAATAAATCTGGCTTCTTGTGATCCCCTTTCAGCAGTGCTGGCTGGGAGCCAGTCGGGTCCCCTGGAGTCCCCCTGGCCTTTTTGTCTGGAGCCTGGGAATCTGTCTAGAGCACAAGGCTGGGGGACCAGACTTGTATTTGCAGGAGGGATAGGCTTAGGCAGTGGCCATGTAGAGGGGGTTTGCAGTCCTCAGGCCTTTGGGACGTTTTCTCCAGGGCGGGTGGATGGGCAGGGGACCTTTCCCCTGCTTTGGGGGCAGTCTTGATGGAGGGAGTGGACTAGGGAGCAGGAGGAAACACAGGCTGTCTGTCTCCAGGCCCGAGATGCCAGAGCAAATGGGGTGGGATGGAGGGATAGAAGGGAGTGAGCAATTCTCTCTGGCCCTCACCCAGCTGGCCTGCACAAGTTGTCCCAGGGTGTCTCACCCTTCCCAAGGTATTGTTGCAAAGGCAAATGCCAAATAAAATGATGAATTACCAACAAAGAGAACAAAATCAAAAGCCTTCCTTGGAGCCATGGCACATTACATTTTCCTTGCCCCACTAGCCCTTCTTTTCTGCAGACCTCTTTTAGGGTGATGAAAAGTGTGGGGTCTCAAAGCTGCCTGTCAGATCCAAAGATGTTGATTGGTATCTTTCCAATATTTATGGCTTTTCATGCATGATTGAGACCTTTCCAAAGATTTTATTCCCTTACTCTTTCTGATTCAGTTATCCTGGTACGTTACTCTGCCTTTATTTTTGTATTTTCCCCCGTCCCCTTTGTGACCTTTAGAAAGAAAATTCAATTTATTTGGCTACTTTGCCAAAATAGGCTTTCACAAAATCTAAAGCCTGCCTTAATTTGTAGTTTACTAGCCCTCTGATGTGAGACTACATAGAGAGCCCCTATCTGATCAAATGGCCGGTACCTTGACACAGTCCAATTATGTGAAAATATATCCTTGCTTATCATTTCAAATATCATATAAGTGGAGAAACTGAAGTAGCCCACTGTCTGTTTGATTTTCCTGTTCAGACACACTTGTTTAAACAGGCACCGTGAGACTTTTCTGTAATCTTGGAGGAGTTCAAAAAACATTTTCGCCTTGAAAGCCCCGGGTTGAGTGATAGTGGCCACCCCGAGCCAGCTTCCAGTCAGGCAAGGTGGGGAATGGGTGAGGAAGGAATATCCCCTGTAGCTGAGCACTCTGCCTTCTGGCCATGAAATGCACCTGTGGCCAGGTATGTCCCTGCAACTTCCTCCTCCAGCTCTGCCCACCCAGATTGACCCTGCTCCTGAACAGGTACCCGCCTGGCCTCACAGATGTCCTTTCCCCCCACTGGTCTCTCTGCATCCTTCTTCCCCACCTAGTAAAGCATTTTTTCAACTTTCTGATAATTTCGTGGGACTAGGTTTCATTGAAGTCAATGATAATTCTTAGAGTGGAGTATATAAATAAGGTCTTGGGGATTGTAAGTATTTTTATGTTTTCTATTTCTAAAAATCTGCAATAATGCTATCTTTACTAACTTGACAAAATTAATTATCTGTTAAGGCATATGCAGAACTGGTAAGATGTTGAGGAAACCAAATTATGTACAATAAGTCACTTTTTGAAAAATCACATTTTCTACTAAGTTCTTTATGCTTTTTTCTCCCTTTTTGCCCTCAATTGTAAAGATGCAATCAAATCTACTTTGTTCCTGAATTAAAACTATGGTTAGTAACTATATTTGATAGAGAAGATTTCCTCCTTTTCCTTTGATTTAGTTTTGTTTATGTTTGTGTTATGCTTGGGAAGAATGACATATCGTTCTGACTAGGAGTTCCATTGTGCTTCTCTGTGATTCTTTAAATCAAACTATGCTTGAAAGGAGCTGATAGATGAGCAGTTGAAGTGCTCAGTGTTTTAGTTAGCAGTGCTATCAATTTGCAGGCCTGAGAAAAACATATTTCTTACAGAAAGAGGAAGCAGGCTGGAGAGTCAGAAATAGTAATAGCCCAACCAGTCAGAGGCTTCTCTAGACACAAAGATGTCAGAACCAGGTGGGAGGCATTCCCTGGCTCAGCACTGTAAGGGCAGGATGTTATTTAAATATTAGCTTATCATGACATTTTTAAGGTATCTTCTTGGGAGCTGTTAAAAATACTCTGCTTAATTACTGAAGCATAAAATACAAAACAAAACAAAACAAAAAACTCTCCTGTAGGGTGCAATCCTTAAACACAGAGTTCTCTGAGTTTCTGCCTGGAGCAGGGGGAGCCAAAAAACTGAGGGCACCCCATACGGAGCCAAGTGCTTATCCCAATCCGGAGTCAGGCTTCATTTAAAGGAGGGTGGAGCTGGCAAAGCACCAGGACCCAAGGGCTGCTCTTAATTCACATATAAAAGACCATCTTGCAGACGATGCTATCTTGCAGAAAGCAGTAAAACCATGCAACCATCAGGCTTGATCACAGCATTCTGGTTGCATTGCTTGAAATGGAGGATTTTAGTCTGGGAGCTGTAGTCTTCCCATCTATAATCCCTGAGAAGTTTATGGGTTCATTTATAATGTTTAAGGACTGATGGGAACATCAAATTGCTTAAAATTATTTCCTATATACATTACAGGCCATTTTGTTTCATCCAGTTACAACAGCATTGAGTTCAAAAAAGTGTGTGCTTGGATAAAAAATATCTTCCAAAAAGGTAGCTGCTCTTTAGCTGGAAGTACTAAAACATGAAGAAGTTATCCTTGAAGTTCAGAGATTGTTTTGGCATTTAATTACATGAGTAGCAAGAAGCTTGTTTTGATTCCAGCATAAGTCTCTGTCCTGAGCTTTTGTGTGTTGTTCTGTATGACTGATTCCTGCTAAATTAAGTGATGCAGGATCTTTCCTCCTGTAAGGAGTTGAAACCCCATCTCATGCTTCCTTTTAGTAAATGAACCACTTGGAGCAGTGTCTCCATCTGTCTGCCCCTCTTCCCAGTCTGTAAACCCATCTGTGTAGGCCTTGTTGACACTCACGCCGATATCACCGTATCTTTCTCAAAGGACAGATACGAGGCCTGGGCTTGCGTTTACAGTGTGCACTTCACTTGGGTGGTGTACACTGATGCTGTTTGAGCCTGTCCACGCTTCTGCTCCTCATGTCTCAAAACCAGTAAATTCCAGGTCTATCACTGCGTAGTCATCCTACTTTCCAAAGCAATTACAACCTCCCAGGAGCGTCCATGCAGACTGTGCTTGTGAATCATGTAATTGTTCTCATCATTTACTCAAGGAGCTGGACTTGCAGGGCTTCCTGCGGTCCCCCATAGGGTGAGAGAGGTGGAGAGGCATGGCCAGCTCTCCACAGATGATGAGCCTTCCCTCTGCCCTTGGCTTCAGCCTTGAAGGTAAAACCCTGAAGCAATTGTCAGCCGTATTTGGATATGGAGTCACTTCTGCTCCTCACGCATGTCTTTAAGAAGTCATGGGATGCACCACAGCTTGAAGATCTATGAAAGGGCTTTTTCTCTGCTAACAGCAGCAGCTAATCTATTACACTCGAATTCACATCCTGCACTGAATTATCCATCATCTTTCCTACTTCTTTTAACACTTATGTGCAGTTTCTGTACTTGGTGTATCTGCCAACTGGGTCAACAGTAATCATTAAATAGGTTGTAATATGCCACACACGATGGACACATTATCCACTTCTGTGGAAACATACATTTACTGCAGGCCTCATAAATTTTTCTTTACTTCTCCCAGCATTTGAGAGCAGTGGCTTGTTTGAAGGTGTATGTCCTGTGGCAGCAGAGGACCTCACTCATTCTTACTCTGTCTCCACAGCATCCTTTGCTGGGCATTTGGTCCCAGCAAAGCCACAAAGCCACAACAGAGTGCTGCAAACACATGGGCTGCTACCTGCTGGGTTCCACTGAATGTGTGGAATGGTAACAAAGCTGGGGTTTGGTGCATGAAACATAGAATTGGTTGTCTTTTCTTATTGCCCTAATTTCTTTGCATCTCAGAAAGTAATATGGGGTGGGAGGATCTGGAGGAGAAGGT
The DNA here is from genome assembly GCA_013400975.1 of Atrichornis clamosus. Taxonomy (NCBI): domain Eukaryota; kingdom Metazoa; phylum Chordata; class Aves; order Passeriformes; family Menuridae; genus Atrichornis; species Atrichornis clamosus. The sequence goes on from WBMZ01004232.1 coordinate 10,462, forward strand.
GGGGACTCCCAGAAAGGGGAGGATGGTTGTACTCAGCAGTAGCAGAATCTGGTTTCCAATGTCACAGGAAAGTCCTGTGAAATCTTGCTCCTTGATGTGGTCAGAAGTCTCTGCGTAAGATGGACTGCCACAACAGCCAGGCAGCCTGGCAGCAGGGTGGGCAAAATCCCAGGGATGGGCTAGTAGCAGCTGTGGAAGGGCAGCAGGAAAAGCATGGAGCCCATGAGAACAAATTTGGCTTCACTGAGGTTTTAGTGGGCAGGTGCATTTTGCTTATTCACATCACTGAAGCAATAGGCAGGATCAGGGAAAGGCAGTGCCCTTCACTCTGGAGTGTGTAGTGGAAGGTAAACTCAGAGTTTAGCCACTTCATCCTTGAGCAAAAACAGGCAGTTTCCTATTTTTTGTTTGTTTGGGTTTTTAACTTTCATTTTCTATTATAACATCCCTGACATTTCTCCATTGAAAGACACAAATGGACCTTAACCTGGGACTTAGCTCTGAGGTACAAAACTCCTTTTTCTAAATACTGCAGTCCATTGACTCCTGTAGGAGGCTTGTTTTTGTCCTGTTCACTGTGATAGCAAAACCTCCCTGAAATCAATAAATGCCAGCCTGGAGCGAAAATCAGCTCAACACAGAGGAAATCATTTTATCTGAGGGGTACTTGGTATGGGCTTCAGTAACAGCTAAAGGAAAAATATGGTAACACTTAAGAGTTCAACAACAAGCAAGAGCAAGTCATCGACTTGTTGCAGTTAGTTTAACCCCCTTGAAGTCTACGAGACGACTGCATTGGAGCTAAGAATCTGTCCCTCTATCCTATGGGCAGTCTTGGATCAGATAACACAGATGTGTTAAATTAAGGACACAACCTTATAAAATAAAGCACTGGCTGCACTGGGAAAGTAATTTTTTCTTTTTCTTTTTAAACCATCCATTAAAACATAACAACAAAAAAAAGGGGTAAGGCAGAGCAGAGAGGTAAATCAAAAGAAGAAGTTGACATACTCCTCCAGATTTACACTCTTTAGACTTTCTTCTTTTTTTTCTCTTTTTTTTTTTTTTATTTTTTTTTTTTTTATTTTTTTTTTTTTTATTTTTTTTTTTTTTATTTTTTTTTTTTTTATTTTTTTTTTTTTTATTTTTTTTTTTTTTATTTTTTTTTTTTTTTGTCTCATGCACCCAACTGGTTTAAAGGTCTATTCTCTTTGTGGTACATGCATGCACATAACTACCATTGATGTGGAGTCTCCAGGTGATTTGATGTGCATTCCACATAAGGCATGGTGTCAAGTATATGATCCCCACACAAAAGGGCTGCCTGAGAACCACTCTTTGGAATATTTTTTTTTTTTTAGATTCCTTTGCTCTACATCTAGAATGTAGTAGATCAGAGTGCCTAACCAAGCAGTGGAACTACCACTGCTACTCTTTCATCAGCTTTGATCTGTGTCAATTTACAGGGGGGAGGGAGGCCTGATGGGAAGAAAAATTTCAAGTATGGATGCAGTCTTGAAAATGTTTACTGTTTTGTAGCAAAATCATAGGAAAGAAATAAAGGGGTTTAAGATTTTTTTTAGCAAACCAAAAGAGGTAAACAGGAGTGAAAATGTATATTTTTGGAACATACAAATTGAAGAAATCATTCCACACATCACTATATGATCTCTATTAAGTGTTTTTAAGTCTATAGCATGACTCATTTTGACTGCCAAGTCTAGAACAAGTCTGTTCTACTCTCTACAGAATACTGCAAAACCAGCTATATAGGCAATCACAATTCATGTGACGTACAGAGATTTAGCAGTCTCTGCTATTAGGTGAATGTAACCATGCCCAGCAGTTGATTTCATGCAGGTGTCAGTCACAAGATCATAAGTCAAGATACACCAAGACTTGCTTTAAGGGTGGGCTAAATCTATATATCAGACCTGGAATTTTCTATTCTGGTTTGATATATTGTCCCTCCACGGCAAATACAATTATATGAGGGTAGGATTTTTGTACAGTAAAATTATTGGTGACTATTTCAGATAAAACCTAAACCCAGTGTTCCATGTTGTCAGTGTTAGACTTTCCTATGTTTCAGAGAGAAACACCAACAATCTCAGTGTTCCAGAATTTGTTTTCTTCTCTCTTGCACACACATATGCAGTGCACCTGAAGTCCACATGAGTCTGGCTCTCAGGTGGGAGTTGTTTTGAAGTATGATAGAAAAACTTCCAAAACAGTGTTCATTTTATTGTGTCAGCAGATATATCTCATTTTAAACCACGTGAAAATTTAGACCTTTTGGAGCAGCCTGTATGTGTATATTATTTTCAGTTTTCTAAGTCTGCCTTGATGTTTTCTATTCTCCCAAATGCCCTATTTGAATGGAGAAGCAAAGAGGCTAGAAGGAGGGGTGAAGGGCTTGGAGAAAATTGGGGTGCAGGGTTTGAGGGAATGAAGGCAGGACACAGGTACCAAGAGGGTTTTTTACAGGGCTAGGGTGGGCTCAGCAGAACTCTGGAAACAGAACACTAAGAGATTCATATGGATATGCTGTAGGTTTTCTTTCATGGGGAAAGAGGAAAAGGGAAATTTAGATGGTACTGATGTATTTTATATAAGGAAACTGAGCTGGAAAGAATTACATATGGTAGTAGTCCTCTGAATCCTCTGATCTCGCTGTTGTCTAAAAGATTTTTTCACTGAAAAATGTACACTTGGATAAGACAAAATCAAATGCTATCTAATTAGCTTAATTTTTTTTCAGTCAAACTCCTCACTAATTCAAAAACATCAGAATATCTTTTTTCTATTTATAACTACTCTTTAATACCTGTCACTTTTTAGATACGAGTAACTAAAAAACTAAACTCAATTTTATGTTGGAACAAATTGCAGATGGAAAACAAAATCTTGTTTTCCATATGCCAAGGGAAATTTTAAATTAAAATTCGTCCTTCTCCTCTCATTAAATTCACAACAACCTAGACTCTTCCTCCTGCAGCGTAACTTCCATTTTTGTGTGCATCTTTCACCATTCAAATAATTAAGGATTGCAACATGTTTCAATTTCAGCGTCATTACTCTAATGAAACCCCAAACACGCAGCTGGGATGGGCCCTCTCTCAGACATCACAGAGACACCGAGGTTTTCAGGTACTGAAACAGAAAACATGTTTCAATACTGCCATTTGCCACCTGACCCTGTACCTCATGGACCCTTAGCAAGACAAAACTGCAAGAAGGGTTACCTGCAGTGTGAATCACACAAACCACAACGTGCCTTAGCAGCTGCCAAAACACTTGGCTTTTCAATAAACACTGGCGGAGGTCGGAGGGCTCCTCTGGCTGTGGAGTTGAGGGTGCTGAGATGTGCCTGGAGAACAGGACCAGACAATGACAGAGACTGGGGAGGGGAACTGCAAAGTGGGGAGCAGGGAGAGCTGAACTACCAAAATACTTATCACCTGCTACTCCATATCCTTTTGCAGCAGGGCTGCGTAGTGAGAGAAGCTTAACCGAAACAAATAAAGAAGCAAGGAGAAAAAATATATGCAGCTTCTGATCTAGATTAGTCATGATTTAAAGAATGTCTATAGATATGAACTACAGCATTCCCACAAATATATTTCAAGTTGTAAATTTCCTATGTAAAGTACTGGAGCAGTGCTTCCTCAAACTGAGGACCGAAATACTTTTACACAGATTAGTGTGATGCCTTTAATAATCCAAATGGAGGTGCAGCTATATTGTATACTGTGACTTTGAGAATCTCTTTTACAATACAAATTCCTATCATACACCTGCAGAAGGACCAGTAAAAAATACTGTTTTATAGATGCAAGTACTGTGTAGAAGGATTTGTATCTAGATATCCCTGAGGACTATATTTTGCCTTTAGTGCTTTGATTTAGCAAACTTAGAAAATATACAGAAATGTAACTTTACTTAGTTGAGAATTATTCATTAAGTAATGTGAGTTACAAACACATTGAAGTAATGTCAGCCATTTTATAAAGAACATTTAATTTTAAATAAAGTTTTGAAGGGAATGTGACAGAAAAACTCATAAGTGCATTGATACTGTCAGAAATGTGTTGACAGATTGTGGAATTTTTTTATTATTTCTCTCTTTAGTTTTAATACTAAGAATACTTTTCATGAAAAGACATGATCAATCTCTATCTTGGAATTCCTATGCTTCACTCAATTATTCTCTATTTGAAGACAGCTTGTCATTTATGACAACACAGGTTTTTTTCTTAGCAATAAATAGAATGACAAGAAAATCATTAATGTGTGGATAAAACACAAGGGAATAATAGAAGTTGTATGCAAACATCTGATCTAGAATTTTGTACCCTGTGCAGAAGATTATTTTGCAGAGAATTTTAACAGCTCTTTTCATGGCCTGTGAAGTTTTTAATTAAAAGATGCTGAATTGTTCCTCCTGCCTTTTGGAATTTATAATTATTCTTGCATCTACATGGTATCAGGAAAGAAGTCTCCTTCATTCTCAGCTTTTAGCTCCAGCAGATTGAGTCCACTAAGATCTACCCACACTGTAGCTGAGCAGTTAGCCAATTTCCAGCTGCTCACAGGAAGGGATAATAAACCCTGTTAAGCCATAGTGAGCGTTTCAGGTCACCGTTGTCTTACAGCCATACAGGAAACTTCTGTCTCTGCTTTTCTTATTCTGACAGTGCAGACAGCTGAAAATCTGCAGGTTTTCGGGTTTGCAGGTCACTGGCAGTGCCATGACTGACTGTGTTGGGAAGAGGGTCAAACTCAGAAAGTGTATCTAGAGTTTTAACAGTTTTGAGACTTAGAAAATGTGTACTATTTTGCTTTTCAATTTCCCAGAAGGTCAAAGGTGTTGAATTTCTTGCTGTGTAGATGGGATATACCTGTTCTGCTGTGAATCAGTATGGATGGGAAGAATCCAGACATAAATAATCTGTCAGCCCAGCTGCCTGGTATGAATTCAGACAAATATGTTTAACCAAACGTGGATGCTTCAGAGGGTGTTCTTGCGGTTACTCCAACTGCTTTCATTATACTTTTATATTAACAGTGTGTCTGCTCACCATGTGCAATAAAAAAATTTCTGAGGCTCAGCCTCAGAACATGGAGCTCATTCACTGTCTTGGATAATAGCATTGCTTGTTTGCACTGTTCTTATTGAACTTTCTAAATATATGTCATTTTTCTTTTCATTCTAGGAGAGATTGTACATTACAGCAATTACAGACAAACCCTTCCAGACAGTTTGAAGACCAAAACTTTCTTTGTGTGGAAGTCCAAAGGCAATTATTGGCATTACAGTTTAAGAGAAGCATTCCATCTCCCTGATGCAACAGCAGTAGCTTTCTGTGGCATGTTAAATAAAGCAATTTGCCCTGTAGGAGACTAATGCATGCAGAGTCATGATGAAAAAAAAAAAAATCACACAGCTGCCCTGAAAGAAAGAGAAACCTCCTCCTCAAATGATACAAAACTTATTCTGGCACTGTTTTTAGTGAAAGACATCATGCATCTTTAACCTTTGCCTTAAGCTTCTTGACATTTCATATATTGCTTCAAGACTGAGATTCTGTAAAGACACTGGCGTGCTAATTATCAGTCAAATACTTGCTCTTTAACCAAAAATAGTTGATAAAAATGGAATATGACAGCACTTTCATAACACATGTCGGAATATAGAAGCCAGTTCAAGCCAATTTTTTGTTCTCATAGCAGTTCCCATTTGCAGAAAAGAAGGAAATTAATAGGCTTGACCTCTAAAGTCGTATTTTTCTATTTTGGAGAGTATTAAGTGTTAGGCAAACAATAAAAACAAAATTATTTACTCCCTTCAAAATATGCAATTGACAGTATTTAATCAATTAATTACATTAGTCACCTGACATAACTGTGAATTTTTTGCCCAGCTTAGTAAGTTATGTGAGGGAATGATCAAATACTCTCTGACCTGATCATCTTAGAAAGAGCTAGAATATTTCTTCAGCAGAACCAGTAAACACTTTTCCATTACTTTTAGATTCTCAGAAACACTGGGGGCTTGATCCTAAAACATTATTTACTTATCACATTACTAAATGTATTTATACCAGCTGAGAACTAGTCTGGAATACCAATCATAAGACAAAGAGGACACAGTTACTAAGATAATAAATGTATAGCAAGTAATTGTCAGGTGAGAGTAAATGTGTCTTCAGGATAATGTATGTGATAAAAATAAATGTATTGCATATTACAGAAGCTCATTGCCACCTATAATTGGAGTAGTAACAATATTTTTTTCCAGAAAAATTTCAGCTTAAGAGGATAGAAAAAGCTTTGAAATGAAAGGAAAGGAATTGCTTTAATAGCTCTATTATAGTAATGAAACATAAGAGCAGCTGATTTCACCACCCGTCGCACAGACTGCTCTTTTGAATGGTGAATGTGATGAGGTTTTCAAAATAGAGAACATTAATATTTCTGAGATGGAGCCAGGTTTTCTGACAGGCTCAGAACATAAGGAAATTCCCTATTTTTAAGAACAAATTAAGCCACTTAATTTTCTGCCATCAGAATGAATATTAGTCTTACAATTTAATGGAAAAGCTGGGAAAAGGGGAGTCTTACAGAGGAAGGAAAGATAAAAAATATTGGACAGCAACTGGTACTTCCTTGAGCCTTTCCATAAATCTTCAGCATGCAAAAACCTGGGCTTGCTTTATATTGTATTGATGCTCTCACAAGCACTTTTTAACATGTGAATTGATTTAAGGATGGTTAGTTAAAGGTGACCATTAATTTGGGGTTCATGTGCCATATGTCCATGGAAGGACTCCGTTTGTAGTGACTCTCTGAGCCTTGCATGAAGTGTGATTACACATGGCATCAGCTGACTGGAAACCCTATCGCAGCAGTTGCAAGGCCAGATTAAGCTGGTTAACAGTGAGCACAGATGAAGTGCTCTCCCACTGGTCGCCAAGAACTGCATCGTGAACATCTTTCATCATCTGGCGCTCCATGTTTTGTGTATGGGCTGGGTTTGGACATAATGGTGACTCTTCAGAAAGCAAAAGAGGGTATTCAAAGAAAATGTTTTTCTGAAGTTGGAAGAAACAGCCTGGCTATTGTTTATTCTCTGACCACACAAATACTTTGTGGCAATTACGTTTTTTAAAACTGTAGCTCTGTCTCACTCCTTGTATCTGAACAGCTCTGTAATAACAAATAACAACAGAAAATCACAACAGAATGTCAGCTTTCGTTTGGTGTTGAGAGGAATTATAACATTGAGTAACAAAGTGATAAAATCAGTGAAAGGCAACTGTCCTGTTGTGTGTGTTAGTGCAAGTGTGCTTGCACACACACTCTCCTGTGTGTTGGGTAAGGACCTTTGAGAGCACTGCATCACTCTGTACATGTCACTTCCATGGTGAGGGGCTGGAACTGGATGGTCTTTGAAGGTCCCTTCCAATCCAAACCATTCTGTAACTCCACCGCTAATAAAGAGCTTTCATGTTCAGAATTGTGCAAATACATCAGATCCTACCCCCAAAAGCAGCTTGTTTGAAGAATGTCACAGATAAAAGGAAGAAAATTCTCTATCAGGCAACTTCCACTAAAGAAGTGAACCTTGCCTTTTTTCCATCCTGAACATTTTCAAAAATGGAATAAACTGAAATATATAGGGGCTGGGACCATTTTAGAATGTAATTAAAAATAGGCAAGGAGGAAAATAAAGGCTTAGCCTCTTCAACAAATGATCATAACTAATCAAAAAGAATGAAAGCTGACTCTTAAATAAACGTGTTGGAATTATCCTCCTTTCTGGGAGCAGGCTCTCAGATGTTAACAGAGCAGCTCACAATGTTTATGGCTTTGCTGCGATGAGAAAGAGTTGCGGGACCGAGTCCTCTGCGGTTTAACATGATCCATCAGCTGATCGCTTGTTCTGCTGCAAGGCAGATCATCGACACCATTACGATTTCATCCGCTGCCTCAAAGCCAATTTCCCTGCATATAAACGCTTCATTCAGAGCACAGAAAAAATACATTAGCGAAACAATATAGCATACTGTACAACAAGGATTTTCCTGCACTGTAACTCTACAGCTCACCAGGCAAAAAACACTTCTTTTTATTCTAGTTCCCCAGGGTGCTACATGGAGACACCAATCCTGAGACGGATTAACTGTGGCGCTTTCATCAAGAGGAACTTGTCTTCACTCTGACTTTGGAATAGAAAGGACGTGCTATTACCCTTCGACTTTGAAAGAGAAAAGCTTTCTACCTACATTCCTCGCTCACTTCCAAAGTTTAGCTCATAGGGATTAGAATTTGCTAGATATAGGATAAGCCCCTTTCAAAATACTCATATAAAGAAAGATGGAGAGGGCTTTCAGATATCTTTACTGAATGTTTATTAGTCTTTAAAACAGGTAAATTGCACTTAAAGTAGGAGCAGAATATTAATTCTTCACATGAAATAAACCAGAGTAGTCAGGAAAAAATAAGGGGTTTTTTTTCTATCTGTTACTTTTACATAAGATTTGCTGATAACTATTCAAAGCCAACATTTTTGGTAATCCATGGGTGATTTGGGGGGCACTTTGATTTTGGGAACCTGACTTGATCCATGCTATAGAGCATAAAGTTTCTAGCAGCAGGTGTTTAATATCTCCTGAGTATTGAGGTTTCTGTAGGGTATTTCATACCTAGCCTTGAAGTGTGCAGAAAACCTAAATCACTGCACATCTCAGGCCAGCAACCCAGCCCCACAAGGGATGTTTTTGGGTCACTAGCTTCAAAGGAGGCTGAAAATGTTAAATATTGGGTAAGATCTGGTATCACACAATGACTTTACAATTATTTTAGAACTATAATTATCTCAGATATGAGAAGAGAAGCAAAGCTCCCTCTGTATTTGCCTTGGACTTCATTTAAACCTGCTTTAAACCATGCAATGATTTCAGCTGATTTCACTGCCACTGAACAAGTCTGTAATATAAAACATCACCCACAGCTTCCTGGCCATCGGCAAGGTCAAACAAAGCCCAGTTTTCTCCCTGGATTTACACAGCAGTGTAACCAGTCACAGAAACTTGGGGCTGGCAGGGAAATAAGTAGCTAGCCTGATTTGGGAGAGGATATTCTTTATGACCAAGGCCTGAAAATATTGTTTCTGGAACTGGTGCCTTCAGGTTTACATAAAACAGAAAATATAGCAAGGCAGTGGCGTGTGGAGGACAGTCTGACACTGGCTGTGCTTGTGCCACTGCATGAGTGAGCCAGGCTGGCCCTCATGATGCTCCTGCCGTGGTGAGAGCTCATCCCTCACGGAAGGACAGTTGCTCATCATGGGAAGGGCTGTCCTACACCAGAGTGGCACTCAGACTGATGGTCCACATTGGCATAAAAATGCTCTGCACACACCACTAGCCCTTCTCAGATTCTGATGGCAGATCAAACTCCTCAAACACTACAAAAGACCTGAGCTAATGCATTTTATCAATGTTCCAAGTCTTTGCAAAAAAAAAAATAAAGTCAGTCTATGAAAATACAGAGTGATACTGGTGAGTAGGAGTGTCTTCACTGTTTTTAGTAATCCCCCTTATTTCTAGTGGGAAACACACCTGATAGAGAACAGCAGACAGAAACCTAATGCTTCCTCACCTTCCTTGTGCTGCCCACCCTGATTGTGCAGTTCTGCCAAGGCAGAGGATTAGGGTAGCTGACCTAGCAGAGGAATTCTTCCCATGGGATAAAGGGTTTTTTTCATTCCTGTATATTAGCCATCCTGATTTTCCCCTTACCTGCTTGATTGGAGGAGCACCTCCATGCACTAGGGACAGCAGGAGCTGGAAATGCCCATAGGGGGAAGAAAGAGAATTCAGGAGGTGAATTGCTTTCCTGAGTGTCGGTTTAAATGCTTATCTAATGGCAGCGTCAGTCCCATGAGTGTATCTCCAGTGGTACAAAGCCCTTAGAGGCTGGTGCCCACCCATCCTTCTGTCCTGCATCTGCCCAGGCACAGCTCTCTGTGCCTGCACATCAAACCGGATCAGGGAATCGATCTGGCTGGAAAAAAGTATGTTGAAACACCCTCCGAAAAGCAACATGTTTTTCTTTCCACCCCGAATCACTTCTCCCATCTGGCCGGCCCCACAGCTGCACAAACAGCTGCGCCAGCGCGGCGGCGGGGCCGGCCGGGAGCGCGGGCTGCGTGGGCTGGCGCAGGCGGCACCACGACGAAAGGGAAGCCCTCGCCAGAGCCGGCACCACGCACAGGTCTCCCGCAAGGGCCCCAGTGGGTATCCGGCTGTCTCGCTCCCCTCCCGCACTGAGCAGGGGGCCAGTGAGCAAGGGCCGCAGCAGCATCCTGGCTGTCGCTGGCAGGGGACGGCTGCTCTGACCCAAGGGAAAGCAGGGTTCGCACTGGTTTGCTCCCCTGATCTCTCTCTCCTGGAAGACAGGCTGAGAGAGGAGGATGCTCATACTGGGCTACAGCCAGGAAGGAGCGAGTCCTGTTTCAGGTCTGGAATTGAGGGAGAATCCTGCTGAAAGATTCCGTTTAAACCTGAGGTGCACTTGAAGGGGCAGAGGTTGAGTTTGAAGAGATAATCATATCCAAGTTTTGTTCCTCCAGGGAAATTAAAATTCCTTGGGATCATTAATAACTTTCACATCCCAAGTGCTTGTGACCTTTGTGTGTGCCAAGACCGGATGGTGGCTGGGGCTTTTCTTCAGCAACAATCAGAGGAGAAGATGATCGAGTACTGAGTCATTTGCACCAATACACTACAAATACAGAGCACTTGCTCAAGAAACTCATCACTAGGTTGATTCAGTATTTGAAACCAGACTAAACCAAACCAAAGCTGGAGGTATAACTTAGAATGCAATAACCATAGGCAGACTGACACCGTCAATTTAAAGCACAGGGAAGTCAGTCAGCAGGAGTTCCTTCATGTAAAGATCACGAGATACTGCTCATGAAGCTTAAAGCTTCAATTACATCATAGTCCCTAATATTCCTTGTGAGGGGGCTCAAAATAAATGAACGCTGATATTACTGTACCTTCGTGACTTGAATATTGTCAGTGAGATTCCTGACAGCAGCCTGTACCAGAATTGCTGGGTGGTTTTGTGTCACCACTGTCTCTGTATAATTATACAGCACCACAAGAGCACAGGGACCAGCTGATGCTGTGTAGTGGATTGGAAAAATATTCATAGGGAATGGAGCAGAAGGTTCATCCTTGTACAACTCAACTGATACTGCAGCTAAACATTAAACAAGATGAACCAGTTTGCTGACACACTCTGGGATGGGTGCTGCTGAAGCCACTCACAATACCCAATATCAGATTCAACTTCATTAACGCTGCAATTTTTTCCATTATTAGAAAACATCCTTGTCTTTGTGGTCAAGCATATTTTACAGTTAATAAACGACTAAAACTAAAACAAGTGACAAAGACAGATGTTGACATAATTTGCATAGGTATGTGTGTATGTGCATACACCAAAAATAGAAGTTTAATTTTTTCTGCATCCATAGTTTTTTCACATGCAGTATATCACTGACACTGTTCTTTTTTTAGTGATTCTGAATATTCAGCTCTGTGCCCCAAATTTAAATGGTAACAGTTTACATTCTAACAGGCATGGAGTAAAATGGTACATTTTTCTGGCAATGGAATTTTTTTGTCTTTAGCCATCTCATTGAGACTCTCCCCAGTTTAATGAGAAATATGTTTGTATAAATGGTGTCATTACAGTCAAACCCAGAACAAATGGCTAGCTAATTAATATGGAATCAGTTTCTGTTTAACACAAATAATTCTTTGCATTGTATTATTACTATTATTAAACATTTACCTTCTGGTACCATTTACAAAACATGATGAAAAAGAAGCAGCACACACAAATAATTTCTTCCTTGCATTACAATTCTGGGTCTTTATTATCAGTGGAGATAAAGTCATATTTCTTCCAATTGCCAAAAACAGTGTATCAGAGTAAACATACAAGTTACCCTACTGTTTGAGTATGCCCCCAAACAGTCATTTCTCTGATGCATAACTCTGGATCATTAATATTTTTCTCCTGTTGATTTGTGGAGGAACATTTTATTTGATCTATGATGACACAGCACTTTTACAGCAACAACAACAAAAACAAAAACAACAACAACAGGTTTGCTCTAAAAGCTGATTTTTTTTTCCCCTTAAATTCTACAACTAGTTTCTTAAGTGGGCTATCTGCAGGGGATTGTAAACAACGTAGAAAACCAAATTATTTTTTAAATTGTTCATTCATTCATTCATTTATTCACTTATCCAAGACAGCAAAGTCAAAATTAAACTTTTTCAAAATTAGTATACTTAAAAGTTTCACTCTGATAGCAGACAAAAACTGTTTGCAGCATATCTAAAAAAATCAATTGTCTAAAATGTACAACAAAAAGTAAGTAAGCATATCGATATTTTTCTTGTAAGTCACAATACACAGTTTCTCACTATACAGATTTTGCAAGAGTGTGCTGTGGGTACTTTTTGTCTTGGAATTCAGGAGGCATAAATACTGCAATAACAAAACGGAAATTCTTGGAGCCAATTTATCTATTGAAAAGAAGTCTACACATCTTAAAATATGGAAATGGCAAAGTATCAAGGGGAACTTGTTTACTTTCTCTACTGGAAACTTCACTGAACTATGGCTAAAGACTCAAGAATAAACCCAGTCTTTCAAACGCACAGGTGCTTAACTGGGATCTTTCATTTTACAATAGCAGAACCAAGATGAGAATCTGGCCCCGGAGCCAGCAGGAATGCCATATGATATCTGAATGGTAATTTTCTCTGTATGTGCCACAATAATGCCTCAGACTTGACCTTTGGCTTTGTTGTCACCAAGTATTATCATATGTATAATTTGACCTTTCTTAGTTGTATGAATGCTTGGCCTTGAACTCCACCTAACCTTCTAGAAGCTGTAAAGATAATTTCTATAGATTTGCAATAAGGCCTCTGATTTGACCTATGACTCAAATGAACAATAATTTCTTAATATTCCCATTCCTCCTAAGACTATTTCCCATAATAGTATAATAATAAGGCAATAAAATGTCCTTCAGTGTGAACTCATGTTATTCTAAATTTTGAAGGTCTGTGCTTTAGGGCATTCACAGTTCATTACATTTCTGTGTTGTCAGAAGATAATATCAAGGCATCAAAAGTTTCTAGAACTTAAATCAAAATGAATGAAAGGACAAAAGTGACATTATTTAACTGTTTATGTCCAGACAAAACTAAAGACAATAATAAGTTTTATTTAGGGAAAGTGAAACAAAAGCCTATCTTAGCAATAGCAGAAGACCATTAATATTCCTGCCATTTCTATTTAGCAATTTCAAAGCAGAAAAGGAAGAAGTATTAAAAAACCATTTCAGTTCTGACCTTTGGAAAAAAAAAGTGCATTCTGTCATTATGCAACAGAAAAATAAACAGTCAAGCATCATGGTATTGTTCAATCAAGTATGGTAATTGTGATTTTTTTCAGGATAAAAAGAGTTGGTATTAATTTTTGCTAATGTTAGAACACAAGAGAAATGCAAACTATTAGAAGTGTGCAAAGGAGCTGTGACTATGTTGAAAGTGGATTCAGCCTGATGACATCCAGTGATAGAGAAGCACCCTTTTCAGCTGTGTAAGACTGCAAGATCACCCCTCCAACAACACAACTTGCCTTCAGCACCCAAAGCTGGATTTCACACCACATTTCGCTTGGAGTAGAACGCTAATGGATGATCATATTTGACGATCGGGTCCAGTACAGAACTTTTCACTTTTCATGTGCTGTACCCAAAACTTGAATACACTCAAACACTGACTGCATATAAAAAGTTCTGATTTGAAACTCAGTAACTCAGGAACTTGGTCCCGTACGTGTCAAACATAGAACACATATAATTAGATTTCAGGGTAAGATTAGATTTTTCATGTGCAAAATCAATACAACAGCCAACATGGGGTGATTGGAATCAGTAAAGTAAAGAGCAGCTGCCAGCCATTGCTCAGATTTTGCTGGTATCAAGGCAGACACGGGTTTTGGGCAGCATGAAGTGACTTTGGCAAGACCAACTGCAGCTGGAATCTTTATGAAAGGGGATGTGCAGCCATGCACTTGCACTTGCTTTAGTGCCATGACCTGGATCTACAATCCTCACAGTGTCTTCTCTTTTAATCATCAAAACCCCCATCCCTTTATATACTTTGTAGAAGATAATCCATGCAGTCCTTCAGTTTTTCTTGGTTTTTTTCCTCGAAACTCTACTTCTTGGAGATTACTTTGGATGGCTTTCACTCTCTATGGCTTTTTTGCGGAAATGAATCTTTTCTGCTCAGAGCTGAAGTGCCCGTGTAACTGGTAGTAATGCTGTGACATGATCAATGTGATTCTCCTCCTCATACAAATTGCTCCTTCCGAGCTATCTGTCTTGCTATCGCAATTTTCTTCCCCACAGCAAAGGCTGGTGACACAAGACTTGCTCAGACACATCACTCAAGATTAATCAGAAGCTTCAGAGTACAGAGAACAATACAAGAGATAAAGACCAAGTTATTAGTAGAATATGCAAACTGAGATTCAATTCAAAACCCTTATGTTGTGCTTCTTTTTGGCTTTCAAGTAGAGGGTTTATATATTCCAGTCTTCGAGGCAGGGGCCACCCTCTGTGGTCACTCGAAGGTCAGCTGCCACAGACAGAATGGAGGGTTGAAAACTGCATGATGAAGGTGCCTGTAGCTAAATAGATCTCTCCTAAACATAAAGTGTTTCTTTGGCAACAAGTAAATACTTTGGGTTCTTTAAGATTAGAGAGATATAGTATGGTTGGCCAAAAATAACAGAACATTCAGAAAAGTTTGGCTCCAGAGTGTATCTCTATCTTGAATAAGCAGATTAAAAATCACTTATTTTAAACTGTTTTCCCAACAAGAGTGACCTTGAATGTTTGGTTTGCTACAGATGTACGGTTCAAGAGATACTAAAAGCACAAAACCTCAAAGATTGAAGCTTTTAAATTCATGTTTTGTCAGCTCAGACTTTCCAGAAAAATGCAAATTTGACTCTGCTCTCTGATCTGAACGTTGAGACTTTCACTAACATCGTGAGTACTTCCAGAAATATCTGGCAACATTTTCTTCCCACTAAAAATCCTCTCACAGTGTCCAAGGAAGGGACTGTGCCTCTCCCTGCATCCAAGGGAAGGGCAGCTGAGGCAGCTCACTGCCATGGTGGGATCCGGTGCAACAGGGATCGCACCGGAGCGTGGGACACAATCCTTCTGCTCTTCCCACCAAGCCTCAGAGAACCTGCCTCCCTGCAGAGGGACTCAGGTGAAAGGCACTCACGAGCCCAGCTCCTCGCCCTCGTCCCATGCTCTATCAGAGTGGAAGAACAGTGTATCCCAAGTGTCCTGCCTGAGTAAATCGTTTTTCAGGCAGGAAAGCACTACTGGCTTCCAGCCCCAGTGACACCGAGACGTGCGGGGTTGTGTTGGCTGCACTTGTCCCCCCCGCGCCACTGCCGGAGTTGCATCCCCACAGTTCCCTCTGCAGTGAAGGGCTCAGCTACCCCGCACTCACCACCCAGTACAGTGGGGAAAAGCATCTCCTGGGGCTCAGATGAAACAGGAAAAGAGTGGTAAAAAGAAAGTTAAGAAAGGAGAAGACAGATGGTGAAGAAGTTTCTGCTTCATTTCATTCTCTGGGTAGTCCCTTTTGCTCTAGAAACTATTTTTTCTGTTCAAAACCCAGCAATATTAACAGCTCCATCACAGGTTAAAAGATTCTTCATCCTGCTTTAAGGAGAAATGAGTGTAAAGGCATTTATTACTGCTGATAGTGTAAATAATATTTTTAAACTAATAATTTGTTATTATTTGATGCTGTCACTGAAAGGCTAGTAGCATTCAAAGGCAGAATTTGCACCAGCCCCGACAGATTTTTATGGGGAATTTGGCATTTATCTGACCCCACCAGTGATATAATTCTCCATTAATAATAATGAAAACAATACACAGCTTTTAGAGCATAAAAAGGCAATTTTTATTTTTATTTCACTCAAAAAACAAAAGGGGAGTGGAAGGGTAAGGGGAGGGGAAATGGGAAGGGGAATGAAAAGGAGAAGGGAAAGGAGTATGAAAGAAAAGAAAAGAAAAAGGAAAAGGGAAAAGAGTGAAAAAAAGGAAAAGTTGAGATATTTCCAAAATGCAAACTCAACCTTTCCTCCCACTTCCTGGAAACTGCTTTCTTATGCACTGGATTATGAAGTTTTCAAGGCTGGATTAGGGGCTGCTATAAAACAGTTTGCCTGACACAGAAGCACATTTAAATTAGCAATGCCATAAACGGCACTGCGAGGGAGGGAGGGCCTGCTCGTGATTCAAGGATATCGTCTTTTGTATAATTTTTCCAGTATCATAAATTTCTGTCCAAGTTCCTAGGAGAATAGTAATGCTCCAAAATATATTGAATAGGTGTCTTTCATAAAATGTTATACATGGAACAGAATTACAGTATGTGGATCACATTTATTTAAGATTAGCCTAATTTATATATATGAACTTCAAGAGCATGATGTAAACCCACAGGTTTTTGGATACAATGTTTTACCTTTCTGAGACCTTTTTGCTTAGCTGGAGGGTGTTTACTGTGACTGAGGTATTTTTTCTAAACAGGGAGGTGAATTATTTAAAACCTTTTGGTATGGAAAACCCACAGTTTGTCCACCTCAAACAATTTCTTCTTTCCCCCAGTTGTCACAGCAACAACTTCAGCATTTGAAAGGCATCTACTTCAATAATCTAAGCCTCTGATCTTTGACAGGCTTATAATGAAGGAACAGTTTGTTAATGCTGACATAAACATTTTGAAAACTTAAAAGTACAATTATTTCATGTTGTTTAGGAAGTCAGCACTACATGGTCATGAGAACAGCACTCTTCAAAAATATTTACTCATGCAATTTCCTAGTGAGAAAAACAACTGCTGTCTGTACAGCTGAACTGAGATTCCAGCCCTGTGGTTTAAGCAACAAGAATTTTTCTTTGTCTCCTGCCCATTTACTGTTCATTTTTTCTCTCTTACAATCCCACGATGATCTTTCAGATAATTCCAGGATGTATCAGCCCAATCTCTTTATTTTAAAAGATACACTTAAAAACCCAGGCTGAATTAAACACAATTCCAAGTGGGTCTCCCGACTATGCTGCTTGTAATAAAAAGTCAGAACTGCTTCTCAGCCAGCCAGCTGCAATGGAAGTTTTTTTCCTGTTTAGCAAACAAAACTGTTATTTTTGCTGGGAGGAGGGCAGAAAGCTGACAGGATGACAAAGTTCCCCAGGCTGTGCTCAGCAAAGTAGTCCCTGTGCTTTCCAGGCAAAGCAAAAGGCAGAGCAGGCGACGCGCTCGGGGCTGCACTCTGGAGTCAAAGCTCCAGTTGCTCTGGGGAGACCATCACTCTCCGAGCAATTTCCTACAGTAGCGCGAGGGCTCCAGTGGTCCTCGGGGGTGAAATCCATCATCCTGCTTGCTGCACTCTATCAAGTGGGGCTCCGAGAAAGGGTCAAGTGGTCCGCTGCCATGCTGTTTGAGCTCATCAGAGACATATTTAATTTAATTAAGGTTGTCAGCACTATTGATTTTGGCAGTTTCAATTACCGAGCTGTTATGGCTTCTGGATCTACTGATCTGTGATGAGCCCTATCAGCACTGGCACACATTGAGGAAAAAGCCCTTTGTCTCCTTTAAAACCTGACACATCCTGCCATAGGCCATAACTTATTGCTTTTATCCAGCCCAGCTCCTCTTCTGTTCCTCATAATTAATTTCTCATTAGACAGCTCTTTATTGTTTAATTTGTGCAGTTTATAATCAAATTGGGCACATTAATTGTAGTTGAATTTAAGGCTAATGAAAAATAAAGGTTTTCAATAACTTACTCTTCAATTATTTCAGACAAGATAAAATAAAACACTTTAAGAGTTGTCAGCTTTTTAAATTATAAATTAGGTTGTTTAAAGAGCATGGGCATTTAGGAAGCAGTTATCACACATTTAGTAATTATAAATCCTATGCTCCAATACAATTATTAGGATATATTTACAATTCCTCTTAGTTTTTTTCCACCCTGTTGTTAGTTAACTGCATAACATCTAATTGTTGGTGGTTAAAAATAGCATAATCTGAAGCCTCTGGGCCTGATTCCTCTTCTTGCACAGACTGAGCTGTAAATCAGCGTGTCTGAGGAAGTCCATATCCGTAACGCTGGAATGGGAGAGGTGTCTGAATCAGGAGAGGTGTCTGGGTAAGAGGAAGAGGACCCCATTTGGTAGAGATTTTATAAAATGCTGGTCATTCTCCTAGGCAGCATTGAAGGATTCAGCCCCTTTTCTTCAAGAAAGTGGTAATACATGACTTGCATTAGGACCAGAACAGCCGCTGGCAAAAATCAGCAAAGTCCTCTGGATATAGACTACAATGTGTCCCATGATGTGCATAATCTTCATTTTAACAATGGGAAAATGAAGGCAGAGAAGCAGCGCACTTGAGAGGACACATGGGAGATGAGGCCAGCATGCTAGTTGGGTTTGTTTTGTTTTGTTTTGTTTTTTTTAACTTAACATTGAACAGGGTGGGGGAAGGAGGATAGAAAAGAAGGTGGAATGAAAAATTCAGGTAGTATCCACCTTCTTCCTTGCCAAGATGAAATCCAGGAAAACTTAGTTCCCCTCTTTGCTCAGTGGCTGCTCTCAATGCATTTTAGGGATGAGCAAGAAAAGCAAAGGAAAGAAAGGTGAGTTCCCCGTCATTGCTGAGGGGAAAGTCAGGGTGCTGTAGGTCCATAGCTTGGATGTGAGGGGATGATGGGAGCATTTGATTCCTTGTGTGTTCTAAGACCTCTCGTAGCCCAGATGTGCAGGGTCTCAGAGCCCAGCACGACACACTGTGTCAGAGTATGTTATGGACCTGTGCCCAGGGCCCCCAGGGCAGGGCTCCCCGGTCACAGTGTGTGTGGCGGGTGGATGAGCTGCTCTGCATTCCCTGCCCAACCAACCAAGTGGCCATCCCTGCTCCTGAGAGCTAAAGCTGCGCCTGATAGTGCATCTGCATCAAGGAAAGACAGGGCAGAGCTGAAGGCATGTCCAGTAGCTACAGACCAGAAAATGTATAAACTGAAATACTGTATGGAAAATGGACACATCCACTGCTGCAAAAGTGCGAAGCTGCTGCTTTGTTTGCCAGTCACTTGATACTTGTCTTTTTCATTAAAAACAGAATTTAAAAATGGTGTTTTTGTTGTTTGAATAGGATAAAATTCACCCACATTCTCACAAGGTCTGTTTATTACCCAAATCCTGTATATTAAGAGAAGACAATGTCAGAGATTTTCTTTGTGTACCCCAGTTCAAAATGAGGTCACTTTTTATTTCAGCAAAGTATCTTTGTCCAAAATTCCTTGGTGGGGACACTGTCCTTGTGGATTTTTAGGAATCTTCTAATTTACACATTGCTTCCTGTCTGGAATGAAGAGCAGGTCACTATTGCTAAATATTTCGGCATCATGTATATTCCCTAGCTCAGAATTTGGAACAGAAGGAGGAGATCCTGTTTTCCCAAATACTCCCAAACACATCAATCACCAAATGAATATGACAATCTGCCCAGCTTTTCGTAATGGAAAGAGAGAGAACACCTACATTCAATAAGGGTATGAGAAATGCTGGATGCAGGATTTTTGTCACCAGCATGCAGGGAGCTGGGGAGTCAGGGAACTGGGCTGCATTCCCCCAGTGCTGAGTGCAGGGGCAGGAAAGGAGATCAGTGCACTGGTGGGAGAAGAGGGCTGTTGGAAACTCAGTGTCTGATAAGGATATGTGGGAACAGGAGGGGAAAACAGATCAGCAAACCTTGAGTAATGTGTGATAGGAAGGCAGTCCACTCTTTGTCCTTGGCTTTGCTTGATATGACCTGTCCAGTGAAAGCACAGGTGCCCTGGTGCAGGGATTACACTCTTTGGGCTGCTTTAAGTTACTCTCCTCTTACAACTCAGTGTGCACGACTCACCTCCGAGATGGAGAACCTACTGCTCTTGCAGGTTTCTTCACTTAACCTTAAATTCCTGGATAAACTTAGTTCCAAACACCCAGGCCTAAGGTCTGCACTCTTGCTCAGAACTGGTGTCATCCAAGTAGACAAGGGCAAAAGACCTTCTGTGCAGTTTGTCATCCCCCCATGACAGCAGTTCAGTCAGTTTTGTGTGGTGTCACCCACAGGACAATCAGATCCCCTGATTTCTGGCTGGCATAAAACTGTAAGTAGAACCATCAGACCTGGTTGTATATACAGGGAGTAAGCATCTGAACCCTACAAATATTTCTCTTTTAATTTAAAAATAGAATAAAGATTTTTTAAAGGAAATTTATGTTGAAAATATTAATAATAATTGTTCCCAGGCAAAGTCACTTTCAGCCAAGTTTCAGCCGTGAGGAAACTTTTATTAACCGAGAAATGAACTCATGAAAAGAGAGGTTTATAATGGAGCCAGTGAGAGACTGCAGCAGCACTGCTAACAGGTGCCACAGTTACAGCAGTGACAGGGCGAATAAGACTTCTAAAGATGCAATAGCTAGGGCTGTGCCCACCCATGCAGCTAAAGATCTACCAGGATTTCTGTTACAAACCTCTGTTTGCAGGGTCTTGATACTTTGCTCATAAAAGCATACCTCAGGCTGAGAGTGAGAAAATAGAGACACAGCACTCCAGGGCAGTTGGAACAAAAAATAATAAAATCCATATAGGTGTTTTGAAGGATCTCTTTGGGACTTTGTAATTTTAAAAAATATGCTTCTTTTGCAATTAAATTTGGCAGATTATCTATCCATGGCATTAACTGGGAGGTTTCTTTTTCAGTTTGTTGCATTTTAATTTAGAGCCCTTAAAATGCCTGTGGCATTTTCTAAGCTTAAAAAAAATCTTATAGCTCAATTAAGGGATAACAGAAATAAACCAGGATTACCTGTGTGTAATTACACAAAGTTAAATCCAAGAAAACAATATACTACCACAACTCTCTTGGGTAATTTGAGCAGTCTCCCTAGGATCTCCAGAGGCAAAGAAAGGAAGGTTGTCTCAGCCTATACCTGAGCTTTTACTGCAAGAGAGCAAAAGACTCTGAAGACCAAAAGACCACAGAAGTAGATGGAAAGACTTCTCTTTTTTCTTGAGCAACCTTTTAATAGCATTAGAGGATACATTACAGAACTGAGCAAACTCTGTACTGGGACACTCATTGAATTCAATGCTCAACTCTCAAACTTTCTTACTGCTCCTTGCCATTCTGTTCCCACTGTCTTCCCCATGTCTACCACTGTAGTACTGCAGTCCAGTCTGAGCTTAACTAGACCTACTTGACTGGAAATCAATCAGTTCAGCACACTCATATCTGAAGGCAGAAATGAGTACTTAGCACTTCCTGAAGAGGAGTACAAATGTTCTGTATACATCAAATTAATCCTCAAACTGCTTTAGTACATGAAGACATCTTCATTGCAACTTTGAAAATATCAAAGTCAACCAAATACCCTATCACATTCCTGAAAGAATGGGAAAATATGGCAGAGGAGTTAGCTGGGGAGGAAAACAACTTTCTTCTTCTTCCCATATTCTGGGTGGAACTGTCAAAACTCAAGGCACTTTTTGACTAATAATACCTGTGACCACAGGGGCCACAGTGACAGGCTAGCTAAATTCAGCTCTCTGTGATTGGACATTGTACAACTGGCAGAAATTCAGTCTCTTTGGATTTAAACTTTTTAATCCTCTATCATTTACCTAAGCTTCAAGATTTACAAGTAATATGTGTATATGGATGGTAGTGGATAAGGGGACCCATGCCTTGTCTGCTTAAGAAAATTGACCATAAAACCAGTGCCAATCACTTTCTTCCATCAAAATCTTCCAAAGGGAATAGATTGATTCCACCTGCAACTATAATTTTAATTCCATTATAACCATCCCAACCGGAATTTAAAAATGAGTATGTGAATAGCAGCACAGTACACACAGTATCTATGTAGTACTGGTATATGCCATTTCAGTAACTCAAAACATATGCCATATGTTTCTTAAAAGCAGCCAGGTAGAGTGTGACTATCCTCTTATCAGTGCCAAAATTCCCTACCTGGACCAAGTCTACATATTTATTGGTGTTAGACATGAAGTGGCCCTGCCCTCAGCTGTATTTGGTTAAACTTGGTATAAATAGTACCTTTCAGTCCTGAGGTC
The DNA here is from genome assembly GCA_013400975.1 of Atrichornis clamosus. Lineage (NCBI taxonomy): Eukaryota > Metazoa > Chordata > Aves > Passeriformes > Menuridae > Atrichornis > Atrichornis clamosus. The sequence continues at coordinate 32,808 of WBMZ01004232.1, forward strand.
CTTCACCAGCCTGGTGATAAGGCATCCATCCCTCAGCATATTATAGCAGTCTATTACAGCCTGAGAGCTGGGTTAATTTACACCAGCTGAACTAGTCCTGTACAGACTGGGCAGACACAACACCAAGACCCTGGGAGGCTCCTTGTGTGTTACAGAAATCCCTGGCCTCCCCTTCGGAGCAACCTTCCGCCCTCAGCACTGTGGAGACAGTACAAAGCATCTGAAGCTTCGGCCCTAACCTTTTCTCTTTGAACCTTTCAAATTTATTTTTCTATGCCTGAAGTATTTGCTTATAACACTAACATGACCACCAGAACAAAAATGAGCAGTAAGTCTCAGCTTTGTCTTTTGGACTCTGTTCGACTTGACATGTTCTGTACACTCAGACAGGGAATGCACAAGCAGCACCAAAGACAAGGGTTTGGAAACTGAACACGTATACTACCTCTGTTCACCAGGGGCAAGAATCTATTTCCAGACCAGGGAGTGCAAATGTGTATTTATTTTATTTTGCTGCTTAATTTTAAGATACTTATTGCCATTTCCCTGGCAGCAGGGTGTCAGAGAGGATGAGATTGCAAACTCAAAGGAATGGCCCTTTCCATTCCATATGCCCTTATTTAGAAGTGATGGCCTCCATTTCTATTTTTTTAATAGGGAAAAAAACCCCCGCTCTTTATTCTGTCCTTCAGGCAAGTTCACTGAGTCCACTCTATTTCAACGGGAACTAAAGACATGGTTCTACTTACCCTCCCCCAAAAGGTCTCTATTAATTGTTTTCAAATGTTGGCAGCCATGTGAAACCCTGCCTAGCAAGTCTGGCTCCTTATATGATTTTTATTAAAATTCACTTTGCACACAAGGCACATGAGATTTATGGCTGAAACTAATAGGTTGGTTCTCACTAAGACATAAATCCATAGGCTGTTTATTGAGGCTCATGGACATTGAGAACACAGGTAATTGTTACTGTGAGTGTTCAGCTTAAAAATAGTCAGTTATGTCTCTAAGGAAATTTGTTTAACTAAACACACCACATAAGCTTCTGAAAAATTACTTTATCTGTACTGGTAAATGGAAGGACTGTGCAGGGTAAGTTCTGTATCTCATCTGTACATTTAATTTCACTTATAATACTTTTCAGATTTTCCCTTTACATGGTGTCTTATGTTATAAAGAGCAAATGTAGAAAGGATCCCATTCATTTTCGTTCCTTGCCTGTTTTAGACATTCTCAGTTTATCCACCAGAATTTCTGTTTCATTGCTACCGACCCTCCCAAACTCTGGCGGAGACTTTGTGAGTCCAGCTCCTCCAGGCTCACTCACGATCACCATCTGCCTCATGAACACCATTCTGATGGCAACACACAAGATGGAGCAGAGCCTGGACTCTTCTTTTCCTGTTAGGGTCTGACCACATTGCCACATGACAACAGTTGCCAGCTAGACTTGCCTGTGAGCCAGCTGTGCTCTGGAAGCCATTCAGATGTGTTAGCTCAGCCCTGTGCCCAAGCAAACAAGTCCTGCTTCTCAACATTGTGTTACACTTCAGCAAGACCCAAACCTGTCTAAATGGCTTCCACCTCACATCTGGTTTGCAGCACGTCAACTCACAAGGGAGAGAGTGGTAGAGAGAGGTAGCTTGTGCCACCCGAGTGGATCTTCTACTCTCAGGTGTGCTGGCAATACAATACCAAAGGGAAGACACAGACAATCTTCTTGCTCCAGTGATTAGATTACCCAAAACAGGCTTCTAATAGCATTTGAGATCACACAGAGCATTTCTTCTGGCCTTCAGTCACCCTTCCAGAAGCATGTGGGTCTTACACAGGTCCCATGTTATGTCTGCCAGCTTCTGTGACCATCTTAAGTACCGTAGGACTTCTCACATAGCCCTTGACACTTATTTATATGGAGTAAGCCTCAGTGAAATATACCAGATGCTTCTAAAACAAAAATAGGAATCACAGAATCACAGAATGGCCTGGGTTGGAAGGGACCTGAAAGACCATCTAGTTCCAAGCCCCCTGCTGTGGGCAGGGACACCTTTCACAAGACCAGGTTGCTCAGAGCTCCATCCTGCATTCAGCTCCAGGCTGGCCTTGAACACTTCCAGGGATGGGGCATTCACAAGTTCTCTGGGCAACCTGTACCAGTGTCTCACAACTATCACAGTGAAGAATTTCTTAGTATCTACTCTAAGCCTACTCTCAGTTTGAAGCCACTTCCCCTGTCCTGTCACTACATGCTCTTGCAAAAATCCTCTCCCAGTGTTTCTTGTAGGCTTCCTTCAGGTTCTAAAAGGCTACAGTTAGGTTACCCCAAAACCTTCTCTTATCCAGGAGGAAAGATCCAAATTCTCCCAGCCTTTCCTCACAGGAGAGGTGTTCCATCCCTCTGATCAACTTAGTGTCCTCCTCTGGATTTGCTCCAACAGGTCAATGTCTTTCCTATGCTGGGAACCCCAGAGCTGGACACAGTGCTCAAAGTGAGTTGTCATTGCTTTTTTATCACTTTTATTATAGTGAAATTTTGATATCAGATATATTTATTATGGCATTCATATCAAAACCAGCCCAAACAGGTGAACATTTCATTGAATGTTGCACACACACGGGAATGCATGCACACCTACGTTACCTACTGAAGTCTCAAGGAGCATTTATGCTATGCATAAGTGTCATACAAAAAAAGCATGAAGCCACCTCAGTGTTACTTTGGGTTCAAAATAACTTATCACTCTGCCTGATGGAGCTTAGTAGCTTGGCACGGTGCTATACCATTACAGACATATTGCTTTAACAATATAAGCTGGTATCTCTCAAAACATTTGCTTGGAGGTAGACTTTTGTCTCTTTTGCAACATGCTGAAAAAAGCAAACCAGGTCTACAAAATAAGTATAAAAGGGTGGAAGAGTGCCTACAGTGCAGCTGACTATATTTTTAAGTTGATACCTAATTCATTTTAAAATGGTATGTAAATACTGAAACCCCCCAGACAGCTAAAGAAATACCTAAAATTCCATAAATTCTTTAGCAGATGAAGAATTAGCATGGGTACAGACTTCAACAATTTGCAGGAGCTTAGGTGTCTTTATGTCAATGGTGTTTACCTTAAGTTTCTCATACATCCTGGTACTGGGGTTTAGACACAGAAATAGATATTTTTGAAACACTTTCTTTCTCTCTCTCCCCCAGTTTTCCCTTCTCGACAAGCTGCTTCTCCTTTGCTCCTTTTTACAGCGTTTGCTTGGTAGTCTATCAGTTATTTAAATCTGTTATGTTGTTGCTCTCTGATGAAGTCTCAACGCTCTTGTCTGATCTAGTGGCTAGGTCAGCAAGGTTGTGTGTCCTGGGGACTTGGGGAGCTGTATGGAGGTGACCTCTGACACTCATCAAAGGCTCCACGGCACTGTTTGGCTCCTATCAGTTTAATCAGCTGGCTCATTCCTGCTCCTTCACCATTCATGACATGATTCTACCCCTCACTGCCTGCCTTTCAGAGCACTCAGCCCTGGTTACACGCTGCTCCTTCACACTGGGTTTGGCTCCTGTGAGCGGCCTCACGCAATGTACCATTCATTCTCGACATGACTCGCATTTTACAGAAAACTTCCTCCGTGCTGAAAGGAAGGGCAACAAATAGGAAGCTTTCTTTTATTTCTGAGACATAGAGGTCAGTATTATTCCTGAATATTTTCTGGCAGTTTAAGGTGATGCTTAAACTGTACAGTCCACGTCTTTCTTACGTGCTTTCTAAGAATTAGAGGTATTAAAAAAAAAAACCCGAAACAACCCTAATACTACAAACCAAATAACATTTCCATGAAAATATTATGAAAACCACATAGAAATTTCTACAGAAATCTGTCTGCTCTTATCTAGTAAAAATTAGAGCAAAGAAAAGTTGTCCCAAAGTGTTGCTTAATTTTTTAAAAAATTAAGACCCTAAAAAATATTTTCCCAATTTTCTTCTGCAGCATATAAGACAGAGATTTATAAATAAAGTTAAAGAAGCTGTCCCAGGTCCCTCACTGGTCCCTGGTTAGCTCCACATATGGGGAATACACACTCCATGTTCCCTGATGCAGAGGCTATGAAACCTGGCTCCATGGCTTCTTGCATCCATTGTGGTTGCAGCTGCGCTTGCTAGTGGAGGACATCAAACACCAAAGAAATGAAGGCAGCACAAAAATTTTAAATGTGTCAGCACTAACCCTTAAAATCTACTAGGCACTTTCTAGGAAAATTTCTCCCCTGTGATTTTTCAACTAGATTATGACATAAAGGCAGTCACACATCATGGATTACTTCAGCTGTGAATCTTTCCCCAAAACTATCAGAATCTCAAGACTGATTGAGAAATGAAGCTAGCCACAGATGCTTGAGCCTTCTGATGAAGGAGTTTGATTTCCTGTTAGATAAAGAACAAGTATTGTGTTCTTCTGTGTTTCATCCATGCAAGTGAAGGACAACTTGGAAGCAAAATAACATTCCAAATGAATTTATATTAGAAAGCGGCCACTACAAACATTGCTCCTTCAGATGCAGGGAGATATCCCACAGTATATCACAAAAGCTATCCACAACACAATGAACTCCAAGAAATGCCAGCAAGGCTCAGACACCTTGTCTGCAACGAAAAGATCCTGGTATAATGCTGTGTGGACAGCGACACAACAGCATGAATGTGTTTAATTGGTGCAATATCAACTCAGCTAAAGCAATATAAGTTATGCTGACAATACTTCTCTGTGCAGAGAAATGCTTAAATAGTCTTATCTGAATGCATTTTTTTGCAACACAAGAGAGTTAGAAGATTATATAAATTACAGCAGTTAATAGCCTTTTGATTCATTGCTGAATCTCACAAAAACAGACAGTCTGAAGTGATTCCTGAGGTGGATAAATTCTGTTGTGTAATGTGAGGATCAGTCTTGTAATCCTTGCTAAATCAACAGTTCTTTGCTCCCATTGAACTCAAAACTTGTCCTGTGAGAACAGGAAAAAAAGTAGTCTTTCACCATAGAAAAGAGCTATTTCTAAACATTTATTACTTTTTTTTCCCTGTAAATGTTTTTCATCCAGAAACCTTCATTTTCTGTAATATGTTTCAGAGCTTTTTTTTTTTTTTTTCCCTATTCTTTGCTATTCACTCTAAATTCTGAAGTGGAGTTAGACCAGCAATCTCATTAGCAATTGAATTTGTCTGTCTAGTCTGATATGCCTGGCAATGACCAGTTAGTATTAACTGTTAAGTGTCCTTCTGTTTACTGAACACTTTTAGCCACTCAAGCTTCACAAAATACACCAATTAAGTGCATGGATTTATATTTTCTTTAATAAGTAAGATAAAGTATATAGAAGACGTAAGAGGAAGAGTCACTTCACTTTTTTATGTTGATGCTTTAGCAAACTTCCAAGCTGCAAAATATACACCTTTGCAATGAAGATAAGAAGATGAACTTGTATTTATGAGGTGTCAGTTCTTCAGCTGTTGTCGATTATGAAGCATCACATCAGAGGAAGCATTACCTCTTTTGGTGTGTAAAATAAGCGAGGTTTTTTCCTGCATTCTCATTCCTTCTTCTGAGTGGTGACATTTCTGCAATTAATGTTTATTTAGTGCTTTTTGTCAGTATACATCAACACCACTGTTACACAGGAAGCAAGAGTAATTATGTATTTGAGAAACCGAGGCACAAAACTGAAGCACCAGGTCAATAGCAGAGCCAAAATATGAACAAACATCTATCACGTTCTCTATTTTATCTCCAATTTCTGATTCACCCTCCCTTAAGAAAGGCAGGAATGCTTCTTTATTTCTGTCATATATTTGAACTTAAGAATATAGATTGAACACAGTTCACTGTGATCATAAGTTAATTCCTTAAAAGCTCCTTAAAGCCACTGTTACTTTCTGTATCACTTTCCCAGAAGCAGCTGGGTGAAGAGTCACTGACTTTGTGCACCTGAAATGCCATGGAAATGAGTGAGGTTCCTCTCAAGCACAGCCTTAGAGCTGTGCAGGGCAGGTTCAGAGAAAAGCAGCGATGTGTAGTGAATAGAAGGAAAAACAAGACCACCAAGAACAATATGTGTTCAGCTTTGGGTATTTGCCCCATTTTTCCACCAACATGTAAGTCAAGGACTGGAAGTCCATTCCATGCCACATTTTCCAGCTTTAGTGTGCCTTTAAAAAGGTGGGTGGAAATCAGTTGTCTATCTCTTTCATTGAGAGGTAAAAGGGTCCTCCGCCTGCACAACAGTCAAGCCTCAGCTTTATTTATTTAGTTAATTACCACCACATGATACAAATGTACATACCTCTGTGAGTATAATATGTTACACAAAAAGACATATTTTAATTTAATAGCTTAATTAAAGTAATAACTAAATATTTTGGATCTACCATCCATAGTTTACCTTTCTAGTGGATACACATTTCAATGGATTTTCTATAAAATTTGAAATTCTTAAAAAAGTAGAAAGGGTTTTAAAATTAGAGTGATGCCATAAAGTCTGCATGGAAGACAGAAGCAAATTAGTAATTAAGAAGACCTCCCAGAATCACAAGCATGAAATTTAGAAGTTGGCTACTAGTTCATTCAAAGATAAGAGAATAGTAAATGTTAGTGTTTTTTCTGTTTACTATCCAGCTAAAGATTCTGGGACTGAAATGATGGTATAGACAGGTGATTTTATTAATGTGATGGCAAGACACAGATGATGGTGACAATAATGTGATGGAAGAATCCACATGGGTCAGTGGCACCGAGGTAATGCCTTCCTGAAAGCCAACTTGTTTGACTGTAGCATGACGGAGTCGGTATTACAGCAACTGTGCTCTGCAGGAGATCTTCTTTAAGAACAATGAATACACAAATGGAATGTGAAATAGGGAGAAACCAATTAATCTGGCACCTTTCTTAGGATGCTGCATTAGCTATTATTTAGCTAAACCTTAACCCCGTGTTCAGATGAAGAAAATAGATCTGTGAAAGTAGCTTCAAAGGTTGTCTGGTTAGAAATGAGCCAGAGCCACTAATCCTGTCTTTAAGCATTTGCCTACAGCAATTACATGCTTGGGCTTTTAAGAGAAATGGGACGAAACGCAGCTATACCTGAAACACTCTTTCTTCAAGTAGGCACAGTTGGAGTTGGGAAGCTAAGGCAGAGATTCAGCATCTTCCCGCACAAGCTTTCCTTCATTCATCAAACTGGAGAACCAGTTTCCCAATGGGAACTCTTCTTGGTCATCACCTAAAAGCAGTACCAAATAGGACTTGGAGGCTCTTTCCAACCTACTCTATGTAATATTCACAAGTAGGTATGTAGATAAATTCTGTCGACCAAGGGCTAAAAAGGAAATCAGGCTGGTTTCACAGAGACTCTGTAGAATTTGCTGTACTGGCACTATTTTTGAGTAAACATCAGCCATGCCAACTAACAACTGTGGCAAATACTGGTGCCTGGGTCATGGGGAAAGAAAGTGGAGAGAGAATAGGAGAATGTTAAAGTCATCTAATTAAATTTCTAATCCAGGTTTACATAATTAAGCAATAATGACTATGGGGAAGGGCATTTCCTGGCAGTTAATGACCAGCTGGAGGATTTGAAGGCTTGAGGTAAAGCCAAGTGTTCTTAACACTGTCAGTCATTAATTGCCAGGAAATGCCCAACTCAGGAGGTTATTACTGCTGTTATAAACCAAGAATAGAAAAATATAAAGAAAAAAGACAGTAATTACCTTTTTAAAGTGTTGAAAGCTGAGCACTGAACTGCCTGTCGCTATGGAGACAAAGTTTTATTTATAGCATCAGTCCTTTGCTAGCGTTTAAAGACTGCCTCAGTACCCAGAGGAGGGCAGGAGTTAGTTCTCAGGGCTCCATTAGGTATATAATTGGTAATTCAGAACATCAGCTCTGTGCCACGGGCCACATAACATCTGCAGACATCAAGAGTATCACTAAACTTTACAACACTGATTACAAAATACTGGCAGCCACTCAAAACATTTTATAGTTACACATACCTTCAGAAAGCATTTCCAGTAGTTCCTGCTTTGATCTGCAGAGTGTGTGTCTCTAAATAGGATCCTTGTAATGTCATATTGTGCTGTTTCCTAGAAATTAAGTACTTGGGGACCAGATCTTTAAAACTGATTAATGCCACAGGTCTGTGCAGCCAGACTATGATCACTAACTGATTTTACAATTGTGTAACTACTGATTTCATTGGAACAGCTCCTGGTTTACACCAGTTAGTATAAAGACTGAATTCAACTCACAGTGGGTAACAAATGCAAAGCTCAGAACCTCCTTCTTTCAAGCCTCCAAAAGAAATTATTCAATAGCTGGTTTCTAAAGCAGCCAAAAAGAAAAGTCATTTTGCTCCTTTCAATGTTCATTTCCCAAAAGATTCTGTTACTTTTTATGGGATACAGTATTTGAAATCTGACCAATGCTTCAAGGCACACAGCCTTCCAAATGAACTCATCAGAAACTTAATTTCTACCACTGGATTAATTTGGAACAATAATTTTTAAAAAAGTTCCAATAAAGGACTTAGGTACCAAAAAAAAAAAGCTTTATTTTCATGTCCTGTTAATTAACTGATTGTCAGATTTATAGATTGTTACTCTGTACAAACACAAGGCCTTATATCTTAGACATTCTGCCAGTAGATGAATCAGACATCAACAGAAAAATTTCATTTTAAAACAAAATTAGATGAGGTAGAGACATCACTTCGACTCCCATCTCTGCTCTCCTCCACTCTGTGTAATAACCTGGTAGTATGAGTACTCAGCCAGGAATACAAGTACTATACAACATCAAACACTGAGCCTAAGTCTCTCTAATCCCTGCTGAGTGCCCAAACCATTATTACAGGGTGAGGATTCCTTTTGTGCTTGATTTCCAGCCCCATTAATCTTGCATCCTTTGCTGACTGCAGCAGAGATCAACAGAGGGGTACTTGTGTTTCTTTATTTGGCCACATTTCAAAACAGAAGCCTGGGCCTTCTGAACCAAAACAAGCCCTTATCTCAGGACTGATTCTTGAAATGTGGATCTTTAATCACCTCTCTATAAATGCAAGCACAGAATTTTACGCTTAGTAAAATTAATATACTTAGCACAGTATTTACGCTTGAAAGATGAAAGTAGTGCCTCCCTCTTCTCTCTTTTCCCTCACCTCGTAATTTTCCTTTAGTGTTCCATCCATTCAGACGTTGAGCCACACAGCTGGCTGTAGGCAGATGTGGCCTTGCTTTGCCTGTTCTGTGAGATGCTGTCTAGAAGCTTTTTTAGTTCAAGCACTGTGCCACGCTGGCGTGGCTGCGTGGCTCCCGGACTGGTGGGACACATATCAATCAGAGTCATCCTCTGACAGAGAGAACATGTCTTCAGTCTGGTGACTAAAGCAGGAGCTGCCTAACTATCCAAGAAACTTCATGGGTGGGTCACATGCTGAGTACAGGAAGCCTAGACTCCATCCTGGGCACCAAACACCTAAAATTTAGAGGCTACAAAGCCTTCACTAGATTTAGGTGATGCTAGATACCAGTAAAATCTTCCATGCTTTTCCAAACACTCCTCACCCTACTATTTAAGATAGATGCTGCAGTATCTTTACTGTAAGCTGCACAAGCTGGACAGTTCTTCCCAATTCCTGACTTTAGTCCCTCAGCCTGAAAAATTAATAATTTTACTCAGAGCTGACATTTCTTCTCTCCTGATGCATGAGCCAATGATGTACAGGGTGATGTACCAGGAGACATACATGTCACAGCCAGTTCAAGGGCACAGCAGAGGCCCCAGTGACGTGCACTGGTGAGGGAAGCTTTGGAATGGGATTCTGCTTCCAACGTGGTGCTGTGGCCTCTCTCCTGACAGACACAGCTGACTGGCAGAAGTGCCCAATCAACCTTATCTTGCATAAGAAGTCATGGAGTAGTGAAGAGGACGTGGTGCTGCCCTGTGAATGCATAAGACACAGATCTAGATGGTGAAGAGAAGGATGTGAAGATAGAGGCATTGGCTTTATCCCAAGAGAATCAGTATCTCTGCACTTGCAGGGGGTAGAAAGAAAGGGTGATTTTTTTTCCCTAGGTTAAGGTAAACTCTTGGCCTTCAGGTCACAGTGTCATGTTTTTCTTTTTCATTATTAAATCATGATAACTTCCAGATTTCTTGATGAAGTATAATCCTCATATATTTTTCTCTACTTTTTTTCTTACAAAACACCTTTTAGAAAAACACCATTCAATACCATGATTTTATCTCCATCAGTCAATAGTGATATACTTCCCTCTTGACTAGAAAATGTTTATCCTATATCTAAATACAAAAAATGCTTCAGTACAGACCATTTTCCCAGTTGTTACTTTGAGTGTTTTTTTCTGGATTCTTTCACTGTCTCCTTCTTCAGTGATTCATAAAATACAGGAAGTGAAATATAGCTAAAGTATTGGAACAGACTGGTATTCTTGCAAACACTGCAACACAAGCTTCTTTGTAGGTGTTTTTAGGAGCACAACATTGTCATAGAATTCGTTGCTTGGAAGAGTGAGAACTACCCAGTGTGTTCACCAAAGCTATGTCAACAGTTACTATCCCAGTACTTCTTCTAATGACCAAACACAGTTGTGAACACCACAAAACATTTGAGGTGCTCATGGCCCAAAGCAGTATGGCTGCAGCCATATGTGTCCTATCATAAGAAACAGGAAGGAAAAACTGGACTTGGAGTTTTCCCACTCAAATCAGGAGTGTCAGACTGTCAGCAATGATCCCATACTCTTGCAGATTCCAGATTTCCCAGCACACGTCAGGTAGTCTGTTTCATGTCCCTTCAGAAAACTGCAAAACAACAGCTGTATTATTAGTTTTTGTACCTATTTAGATAATTTTAACCCCATTGCCTGGATTGGAGAAGCAAATATAATCTTTATTTTCAAGGAAGGTTATAAGGCTTATGCAAAAGACTAAGGAAAACTTTTAAAAAACCTTCAATCAAAAGAAGCTTATATGCAAAAACAATCAGGAAGTTGTAATCGAGCTCTTCCTTGCTTTGCAGGCTTAGGGATTGGCAACATGTGGTTCCTTTGCATCCTAGCTTTGAACAAGCAGGCATTTAGACACATGCTGGAGTTCACTCACTATGACTTAGATTTACTCTGAACCTTGGATATTATTAGAGAGTCTCTATTTTTTTAGTAAATATTTTAAATGTAACAAATTGTAAGAAACTGAAAATATCAGTTTAGGAAATAGAATTGCACTGTTTATAGCACTTTTCTTGTTCAGTGGCATAGTTCATAGGAGAAACAATAATCCAGCATTGTAAAATCTGATTAATTTAAGAACTATTATACACATCTAGACCACATTATCCCATAGCCTAAGAGTCAGCATGTTTCTCAACATTTACAATAAGCTACACCATTTTATACCTAATTGAATGCCCAGTATCAACTTTTTAAGCAAATGTAAACCTGGTAACAATGACAACTGTAAAGAGCAGTAGAGAGTATCCTTAGGCTTTCTTCAACAGCTCAAAATATGTTTTTTTTCTAAAGTCATGATAAGTGCATTACATATAAAAGCAAGAACATCTCTAGAAGAGTTCAAGGACAGGTTGGATGGTGTTTCAAGAAAGCTGGTCTGATGGAAGCCTTCCCTGCCTGGGGTATGGGCTTTGGAACTAGATGACCTTGAAGGTCCCTTCCCACACGAACCATTCTATCATTCCATGGTTTAACTTCCATGCAATTTCTTATACTAATGAGCTTTCTCATTAACAAATTTCTACATGTCTGGGTCCCTAAATGCCGTCATTACAGCAGAGTGAATGCAGATAAATCAGTGGATATTTCAGCCTGTATGTTATCAACTACAAACCTGAAATGTCTCAACCACACTAGCTTGGTTGCATATGCAGGATTTGACGGAACTCTGAGCCCTGTGGTAGCAGGAAAAGACAAATATTAGAATCAAGTAGAAGCTAAAATTTCTTTTTCGTAAGGTTTTCCATACATTCTCTTCATGACTGGTCAGAAAGTCCTACAAATTAAAACAAAATGCATAAAAGAAAATGCTTAAAAAAGAATTTCTATGGTAAAAACATTACAAATGAGTAATTTTATTCTTTTAAATTATTACTTTTCAGATATAGGCTAAATAGTACTAACTAAAGAGAAATAAAGTAATTTCAATATGCAATCATTAAACATCTTTGCTCAAGAACTATTGAAATTATACATTTCAGTATTTTCAGACTTTCATAATTTCATTTTCTCAAAACAAATCTTAATTGAAACAGTTTTGTAACTGCTTGACTTTGGCAAATATATTATATACTAAGGCAAATTAGCATTTTAATTTAAACAGTAACTACTCCCAACAAAAAAGTAGGAGATTTTTAATGTACTTTTCTTTTTAAGAGAAAATGCTTTCATATTGAATATAATTTTTTTCATATCTTTTCCCTTTCACAATTAGAGAAAAGGTGTATACTTTAAATTAAATTTCTTTTATTTTATTTAAATTTCTTATTATTTCTTTCACCATCAAAGTGAACCTTTTTCTGAAAAACACGGTTGAGTTCAAAACACCTAAAATATTTGCCAAAAACATACATTTTAATGAAAAAATTACATGGTGGAAAAGACATATTCTATTTGAAAACAAAAATTAAAAATGCCTTGTAACAGATTATCAAATTATGGATCTGCACGAAATTAAACAATAGGAATAGTACTGGTCTTTTTTGTGTGCATGATGAAAGAACAGATGCAAAAGTAAGATTCTGCTTGGAATTCCTAGCCTGTTCTTTGGGGTGAGCATTAAGTCACCAGGTGATTATGAGACACCAGGGAGCCTACATTAGAACCACAGAGTGAAAGAGTGGATATCTGTTATCTTCTAGCAGCATAAAGCACAAATACTACAAAGCCAATACTCTGACTCTGGGTTGGATTTTCCTGATGTTTAGATCTCTTTATAATTCATTTATGGGAAAGTACCATCACACTACAAAGTCAAATGGGCCTCACCACAAAAAAAAAAAAGGATTTGTAATGCTGGAGTCTGGTGCTCAAGATGGGATTGGTAACATGGACCAATAACTGCGTATAAGATCAGGACACACAGCCATTCCCCAAGCTAAAAAAACCTCAAGAAGTTGCCAACTAAAAGTAAAAGAAATTATTTTGATGCTGAAGTACAGTTAATCCAAAGACTGCAAGCGTGCAGTGGACTTTGGAATCCGTCTCCAAAACTCAAATAGAGCCCAAGTTATTTCCTGCACATCTCCTCACGTGCAGTTTGACAAGTCACTGCACTGAGCAGTTGTGCCCTGTCTTCTGTCTGTGCTGCTTAAGACTGAGCAAGGCTCATGTTTGACAGATGCAAAGGCTGTGATGGAGCTCAACAAAATGGTCAGAGCTTTCCTGAAGGTCTGACTTGCTTGTGATGGGCTCTCTCGTGAAATGGCACAGCTTCTTCGTAGTCTCAGTGCTATTCTCTACCTTTTTCTGCTGGATCTCTGCTTCATGTCTCAATCCACAAGTTCAATAGCTTTGGAAGGGAACTCCCAGTTGAAAAAGAAGAATTTGATAATACACTTTTCTGCTCAGAGAGCAGGAAAATGTACACAGGGCCAAAACATTGTCTGACATGATGCATCAAACAGAAAATGGATAAGTGCTGATGCTTGTATTTAATTGGAAACATCCAACATGCAGAGGTTATTCTAACATTAAAAAAAAGTTACTCTTTAGGGTACATATTGAAATATAATGAAATTATAAATTGTATCTAGTGACTCACAAAAATTTCCTTACCAGATCACTTCTACCAGTGTTTTTGGACACGTAACTAAATGATCAGTAACAGGGAGCATTTGCACAGTATGAACTAAAGTTTTCTCAAAGAACAACTTCACTAAGGATTAAAGCCATATCTTCAGAACAAGTGACTGGTTTTAATGACTTTGTGTTTTCATCATATAAAAGCCAATCTGCAACCAGATGTTACTTGGTATTCCAAATACCTGTTGAAATCTTTCCCTTCACGCACCCTCAAATGAAACAGAGAACCCAACAAAAAAAAAAAAAAGCAAAATAAAATAAAAGTTGGACAATGATTCCTGGTACCTCTCAAGTCTGGATACTACCTACAAACAGAAAAATATCTGTTTCTTTTCTGAACCTCTTCTGTGGAGGTTTCTCACTTCTAGATTATGCAGCTCTTCTACTAATCAGGGTTTCCAAGCCGCAGGACGCGGGTTCTTCAGAGGAGGATATTGCTCACACAGCTGAACATTTCCTTCTGAGCTCATGTCTGTGCAGTGCAGAGCCAAGAGAAGCTGCCATTACCAATCCTAAAGCAGCCCTAGTACAGTGTGAAGCTGAGGTGAGACTCATGAGGAAACACAGGCCACCATTTCATCTGCATGAAGCTGGTGAAAGCAAGCACTGATGCTAACACTGCTGTTCTCATTGTGGAGCATCCTCTTCCCTTGCCCTGGCAGGCCATTCCATGCCTTTGTCATTCCTTCTATTGTGCCAGCATGAGAGTTTGTACAGCTGAACAATGACTCAGTGTAGGGAACTTAACCAACTGAAAATGGATTTTTAAAATTCTTTTTCTTTTTCTTTTTCTGGCTGTGTTACTCCTTCCCTCTCTCAATTCTGCTTCACTGTGTGGCCACAAGAAAACTTGTTCCAGCAAAAGTAAAGGCTCAGCAAAAAGAAAGAAGCAAGTTCCAGTACGCTGGAAGTGCTGGATTTTATTAAGTGAAAATGATCCTATGGAGTTCTAGAAGACTACTCCCAGCTACAAAACTAACTCCCTGTATGGTGCATGGCATGTTGCTCCAAGTCTCTCTCTTCTCAATTTCAGTCTATTTAGACTATATGTTCTTCAAAGCAGAAATGTTTTGCTTATTATGCATTCATGTTATTAACTCCTAGTCTATGCTGGGGAACAGTAATAATAAAAAGAAATAAAAATAACGATTTCTAAAGGAAAAAGCCGTTTACTTAAGGGATTCATGTTAGCTAACAGAAGTGCAATGCAATCACCACCACCTTGTGCAGTTCAGACCTATACTGAAAACTGCAGAACATGATATTCTGTTTATCAGTGACATCAAATTTCATTATGAAGTCAAGAAACTCAAGTGAAGGATAACTGCCTTATATAGGAATTTGCATTATATGCAAACTCTTTAAAAATAGCGGTATATTTGACACTTGAAATGCTACAGGATTTTTTCTTGTTCATAAAATAGCATAATCTAAACATTTTTTCTGCATTTTAATTGTTTAGGCTACCTGGACATATATTTAATAATAAAATTATTAAAACTGTTCTTTTTTGTGATCTGGGGGAAGGAAGAGGGAGATACAATTTTCAGATTATTTTTATAACCTTTTCATTAGTGTATCAGAACAGTGTGAATAGATTATACCCAAGACAAGGAAGTTGTTCCACACATAAAGAAGTTTTAACAAGGGTTTCCTAGGACCTCCCATGGATCCTTTCTGGCACTTCATTACCTTAGATACTTCAGTGGGGTTGTTAGCGCTCAAGGCTTCACTTCTGCACCAAGACTTTTCCCTGGGTCTGTGTTTCTCACGGAGAAACATTGTGATAGTTGTTAATATTCCCTTTGAAAATGCATAAGACTGTCTCTTCTAGATTTTTCCCCCCTACTTTTCTGGTTACTGGTGTACATTTCACTAAAGGGAGGATCTCTGGATATGAGCAGTGGTTACCCTGGTGATAGAGACACAGTTCAACCAGCACCTCTACCATCATGACTACGGATGGAGTTAAGCAGGGATGGCATTAGTAGGAAACAGCACTGTAGGACAAACCAAGGAGACAACACTATTCTCTCACTGATTTAAATTAGTTGTAACAGTGCTGAGTGTGATGTAAATACTGTAAGCAAGAGCAGATCCCTTACTTCAGGGACCCGCAGGCTATTCTTTTCATCCTATACTCAAGTACTGATGCTTTTTAAAAAAATGTTTTTTTACTGGTGTCCCAGTAGGAGTTTAAGAAGTCAGTTGCAGCCAATTGTACTTTCTCCTTTCTCTCTAAAGGGGATAAAGCTTTCAAACCATTTGAATAAACTGTGATTACATCTTCATTTGTCAGTAATGGGATTACCATGCTGATAAAAGAGACTTCAGACAAACATACATGTTTAAGATTGGTGTAAATTACCCAAGAGGGTCGGGAAAATCCTTTGGGCTCCTTAGGGCCCATCCCTCCCTCTTTGAAAGCTGGCTGGCACCAAGAGTCCTGAATAGGCTGGGACCAGCTGACCATTCCCTGCTGGGGGTTGTGGCTGTTTTCCTGCGCACTTGCTCACTGAACTGGAAAATACAATTATGCACGTCCAAGCTTGCAGTTAGTTTTTTGACTATAGCTAACAAGCTAAAGGTTTTTCAACTAATTGATTTTATCTCTAGATGAAGAAGATGTCATAAACCTTGGTCAGCTAATAATGATTAAGAGATAAAGGCAACCTGAGAAAAATATATGTGCTGTTTTTGCTAAATGCCAAAGGACTCCATGGTGAGATAATCTTTTTAACATGGCGACCCATCCCACATACTAAATGTTTGCCCAAAGATCCATTTGTGAAAGAGAACAAATGGGGAAATCTGAAAGCAAGCAGGATAGATATGAGTGAGAAATGAAATGCAAATTCAAATCCTGTTAGGCCTAAAGAAAAAGAAAGGCTGGAAAATAATCCTACTTTGAGTCTCTATAATGAATTGCACTGAGAGGGATTGCTCAGGAGGATTCTAAACTCTGTGGAGAGCAAGCACAGGGATTAGTTAACTCTGTAGTTGTCTTCAACTTTATGAGGTCTTGATTCTGCCATCCACATACTTTTTCAGTGGGTTTTACTTGTATTGGCACCAGTGGGATTCCTTGTTCAGCTCAATGTATGGGCTGCAAAGCTGGGTGTTTATATTGGAAACTGAGAAATATAATTTGAGTATGTGGGTTAATCTAGTGGGAAATAACTTCACTGAATTACATCAGAATTACATATGCAAAACTCAGGGAAGAAAGAAAAAGAAAGGAAAAGTATAGTTTGGAGAATTGCTACATATAATATACATCTTTGAGTAACTAGCCAAAAATCATGATGTGGTAAGATTGGCCAAAGATTTGCTGATGGCACTTTTTACATCTGACGTATTTTCTTGAATACATTATACTTCTTCATGGGAATTCATGGAAGTAGTCAAAATTTCCTACTAGAATCAAGCAAAGCTTCTGCTTTTCTTTTATTATGTTGCAGGATATGATATAACCAGTTTCTGATTAACTTGTAGTATTTAAAGAATTTTTCATTCTGGAGAAAAGAAAGTGTGATGAATTTTTTCTCTCAAAGTTTCAGAACCTTCTGGAGAATGGATTTCCATTACTTTTATATCATTCAAAAGTAGAATGTATTTATAGATTAAGAAATTAAATGTATAAGAACTAAAGCTAGGTTTTGCTGATTAGGAGAAGTTTATCTGCTTTCTAAAGGCTTTCAAAGATTGCACTACATGTATGCATGAGAAACAAAAACAGTGACTTGCCATAATTTAAACCCTGTTGTTGCTAAATATTCTTCATTTGCCATGAAGTGAAGCAATTGACTTTTGAGAATCTTATTTTCAATCCTGATGGAGAAATCTGTACTTTAAGAAAAAATTGAGGGTTGATATTATGACAGTTCCTGTGTTTTTTATTCAATAAAAAGGTAGTCATCATGCCAAGATCCAAAAAAACCTAAATAAATAAAAGCTTATGCCAAAGATCCCAATATCTATCAAGGCAGGATTCACCAACTAGTTAGAATAAATTACGAGGAGTAGTATGACTAAAATAAATCTCTTCAGTCTCTCCTGAGGACCTCCTTTGTTGCCACTCATCAGTTTCCCTGATCCTGCCAGAAGAAGCAAGTCTTGAGCAGTTCAGCATGTTCTGCACACAAACGATGCTATGGAAGAAAGAAGCCCATGCAATCCTGAGAGGGGGCTGAGCTGCCATCAGAGCTGATCGTTAACAGTGTAATAAAGTTGTATATGACACATGGCAGGAGAAGAATTCAAAGAGAGAGACAAAATGCTGAGAATGTAGCAGTAAACTTATTTACAGCTATAAAGAAACCATCTGGACAGGTATGTGAGCATGATGTAGACACCAAGGAAGCCATAGATGAGAAGGTTAGAGTTGTGGGGTTTCTCTGGTTGATTTTGGAAGACAAAAAGTCAAAAATCCAGAGAAAGCAAGACAACAAGGTTTGGATATGTAAAAGATGAAAAATTGAAGTCAAGAATGGCTTTCCAGAAAGGAAATAGAATGACCATTGACATCCATTTTTGTAGTGAAAACTCTAACATATTACAGTGACAACTATAACCTTACCTGTGACCAAAAAAAAAAGAGAAAGAAAAAGTAAACCTGTTGTCTGAAAAGCATTAAAAACTTGACAAGTTGACAGATTTTAATATATCATATTTAAATGGACACACAGATAGGTTAAGTTTAGATGAAAGGTGATTGAGGATATTGGTGAAAGTAGCAGACAAACCCAGATTTTTGAGTGTTTTCCACAGTAGGGGTAGTGGAAGACACCACATAAGAGGATGAGGTTGTGGAATCAAAAAGTCAAGAAAAAGCGAAAGAGAATTCTGTCAAGTGGTACAAAAAATAAACCACCCATTTAACGAAGAAAAAACATAGCAGGAGAGAGAAGAATAGAAAGGGATAGAAAAGGGAGTTAATCATAAATGAAGGAAGTAGTGAGTCTGACAGAAAAGTAATAGAAGGGTATTGCCAATGGCTCAGTAAGAAGTTGAGAAACAGGCAAACAGTGAGTTGGCAGGAAAATTAATTAGAGAGTGTTCAACAATGCAAGAAACTAAGCTTTAAAATAAGGCAATATAGCTGTTGAAAGGATTGCCAAGCAACAGGAGCAGTGAGCTAATGAGAGTGAGTAGGTAAAAATGAAGAGAGGCTTCTGGAACAGTGAAATTTAGAGCTAAAGGGTTTTCAAATTATGTCAGAATTTGTGGATCCCAGTAGTGATCCAAAGTCGTGATGTGAATAGAGGGTGTCCTCCTTCCCCAAACCTTCTCACTCATGTTGGCAGTACTGCCTTATGTCTGCCTTTGATTCTAAGAATTAAAATTTGTCAGAAATCTCAAAGAAATCTCCTTTACTATCCAAGCTATTGTTTTTCTCTTCCACCCCCCCATTACTAAACTGTTCTGGAACAAGAGAAAAATCCCAAGGAAGGATGTTTTTAATGTTCTTTGAATGCAGTAAATACAAGTTCTAAAATCAGGACCTGTCTGCCTAGAGCATTGTCCCGCTAGCTACATGCCATTTATACAAATTTATATATTTATATTTTTTCCACTCTCTGTTGAACATATCTTTTCCCACTAACAACTGAACCATATCCTTCTGAAAAGTTCAGCAATCACTTGTTGGAGAGAGGATTAACCAGGTTTTTGAAGCCTGTAACTCAAGGTGCACTGTTTTATAGGAGTCGTTAATCATAAATCCTCATGGTGTCATGTTAAAAGAGACACCAAGAACATCAACTATAGAAAAAAGTTCTATTATGTATATATGCAATAGTCTGGGTTTCATATATGTTGAGCAACCAGCAGCTTCTTAATAATTTTAATAACTTATATAAATAGCTTAAATAAAAATAATTAATTAACTTAAATAAAAAACATAAACAAGTCAAACACTTGCCAAAAACTCAAGTCTCTTGAAAATTCTATCCTAAATAGTAACTTAAGACAGCCAAAATTCCCAAAGTCATGATTTTCAATGAGACTTATACTCCTATTTCCCTTGTGTACATTTAGGAATCCTATTCATGGAGACTCTGATAAAAAAAAATTGGTCCCAATTCTCAAATGTATTTCTAAGTTCTTGTGATTTCAAAGGGAGCTAAGCACAAAAAACGTTGGAGGATTAGGTACTTGGTATATATGAGCAGCCCAAGTCAAAGTTACACCAGGCTTTACTGGAAAAACACAGACTTTAAAACTTGAGAGCTGATAGACATCACAGCAAGTAGTAGCAGCACACTTTGTGTGAAGCTGCACTTAACGACCAGGCACTGTAACAGTCGTAGTTTCTGGGTAATTTGAAACTGTAATATCAAAGCATCAAACACAACATTCATTGTGGAGGAGGATGTATCAAAAACAAAAGGTAGCAAATACTTTATGGAATACACAGGCTGGGAACAGCTGCACATTACCTATTGAAAAGCAGTAGGATTTCTCACAAAGCATTTTTGAATGTGAATTGGAAATGGCAGGTATGGCCACTTAATCAGGGGTAGTAACATAATCTCTGCTTTTTCATTCATTCCTTGCAGTCTAAAGAATTTCTCAGACTTCAGTTCTCTGAGGGGAATGAAATGCTGTCCCTGAAGATGTAAAATCCAGAATCTAATTCCTTACTCTCACACATTTTCAGTGACTTCTATTAAGACTCTTTGGATGATCCCCATTATTACAATCTGAAAGAATAGCACTAAATTTTCCTATTTAACTGTCATGGAACTGAAGTGAACGGATGCTACGTGGGGTGCCTCATATCATGACAAGGAGTCTGTGTCCCAGACTCTAAATCCAAGTGCTCTAACCCTGTGGGACTTAAATCTTTCCTGCAGTAGCAAACTACAAGAAAGCAGCATGCATGTCTCCCATCAGTGGGCTGGAAAAACATCCTCTAAACAGCCCACATGTCTCTGATTTTATTGCAGGGCTGTTTACAGCATCAAGTGTTCATATTTGTCCCCACCACCAAGCCACAACAAAGATTTACCTTTCCATGTCACGCCACGGATGCCTCCTCGAGGTGATCAAATGCAAACTGAGCACACTGTAGTTCTTCAGTCCACAAGAACCACTGCTCCTGCAAAGATTACTGTGTAACCACCTGGGCACAACACACAAGGAATGGCGTGGCTGCAGTTTGCCAGACTGCCATCCTTCTGGAGTGCAGGACACCGTCATGAAAACTGTGCTGAGAAGGAAACAGTTTTAACATTTAATCACACCCTGCCTAAGTCGAAGAGGCCTTCAGGAAAGAAGGCAATAAGAATCAAATACCTGCCCCCCAGTTGCTGACTGGTCATCTCTGCCCTAATAATTTCAATTTCATAACAAAAAATTTTTCAGAACTTAGATGTGAACATCAAATGCTTTGTTAATAAGTTTGTCATCACAAAGCCAATGATTGGAAAATCTTCAAGGGGAGTGACATTACAGTTTAATCAGAAAACATCCTGGTCACCGGATGTTAGGAGCAGAGGAAGAGATAGGCAGAAAGAAGGCTTCAGAATGAGAGGATGTAGTCAGACTTTAAAAACTTATGCACAGTTCTCCTACAGGAGAAGAACAAAATGATCCTAACAGAAGACAGTGAGCCACCAGTCTAGTTAGAGGAGAGAAAAAGAGTGACATTCAGTATCTTTGTACAATAGAAATGTAGCCAAGACTTTTTTTGAGTATTTATAGAGTATATATATTTTAGTCTATTAGATTTCTTTGTGCTGCATCCTTTTTCCCCTGATTATAGACACCATATCACTAGGTTTTTTTCTCATCTGTAAACATCAAGGTCACCCTGAGGACAAGCCTAGATGGTCTATAAGATGTAAATTTGCTTTGGTTAAGACAATACTTGTGTCTGGGTCATGTGATACTGCCCTTTCCTTACATTTGGGAACCTTCAAGCTATACAACAATGGCCTTAAAAACTCACACAATACTCTGCAAATTAGTCCATCTGTCTATCAATCATTCAATTGCCTCTGCAGCCCACTGTGGTGATTATGAAAAAGACAGTAGTCCCTGGGGTGACCTTCAAGAAGGAGTTTTGAAATACGTCTTTTCATAGGATGTTTGAAGGGAATCAGTATGGTTTTTACTAAAACGTTTTTCTTCAATTATTATAAAACTTCTCTAAAAAGGTTCTGCTCCTTTATAATATATCCTCACGAGTGTACATGCACAAGTACTGTACATACATGGCTACATGAGTGGGCTGACATTTCTAACTCTATTAAATATGAATCTATGTATTTCTTTGGAAAAATGTCAAGGTTTGTATGATGTAAGGCAGATTCAAATCCACAAACTATTTATAAAAGGACAAGCCGAACAACTGCGGTCAAATAAAATATAAAGAAAATATCACAGCTAGAAATCATTTCTGAGAAATAAATCACAGAATTGGAAGAAAGTTTAAATGTTTTGGTTTTATTGACCAGATCCATAATGTGGAATGTTTCAACACTTTCCTAAAACTGACCCTTCACAACGCGGGTAGAACAAACTGATTTACATATTTTGGATCTAGATTGGCTTTATGATTCCAAATATACTTTCCCACTCTCATACGAGTCCCTGTTGTAAAATGTTATGCCAGTGAAAATAAAAAGAAAAATAGAATATTAATCAGAGTTCACATCTTGGATGTTGAGTAATGGTGATTGAACTTATCTAGACTAAGTTACTACCTTAAGAAATAGTATTTCAAATGCCATTCAAACTTCTTTTTGAGCTGTCTGCAAAATCAGGGTAAAGACCACAGCTTTTAAACTGCAAGGGTAAACACAGGCTTTAGAATTTTTCAAAGCGTGGCCTGAAATTGATCAGGCACTTACAGATCTGATCACTTCACATGTATTGATTGGGCTTTGGATGCCTTCTTGCACATTCCTTGCCAGCAGACGTCACTAACTTTACTGCACAAAGCTACCAAATTGCTACATAATACCCAAAAGCTGGCATGTCTTATAGCGTTATAATTTGGTAGGCATGGAATGGAGTCTACGGGGCCAAATTCCTTCTTTTAACACAGCTGAAGAAAGTCACTAGGCTGTTTTTTAGAAGCAAGGAGTTAAAACTACTGTTATCTGTACCTTAAGCATAAACACAGGTGAAAAGTCAATGCAAAGGTGTTTGGAAGTACGTATATGAGAGAAATAACGTAACATGGATATATGTTGAAAGATGTGAGACTCACAGCAGATTGGCCAAAGAAGATGAGAGAAAAGACAAAGGGAATATACCAGATGTAACCACAGCAGCAGAGTAAAAATATGAGAGAATTTTTAGCCAGAGGCTGGATTAGAGAGGTTTGGATCTATCTGTGAAGAATTTGCCTCCTCTTTGATTTCTTCTGTGCTTAGAGAAACAGGACTTTGTACATTGTAAATGAGCAGGATTGCATCAGAGATGCCAGACTCAATTGTCACTCCCCCTAATGAAAACAGTTCGTGAAACTCTGCACTTTGGCTAACTGTTCTGTTTAAAGAACAGTAATAATACTGATGCTAACCTGATGCTATGCTCATTCTTCATCCAGGAGAGGAATTGCAAATTATGTCATGTGGCAGATGGATGTACTAAAAAACAATAGGGGCAAAATGGTGACTGTTCTCTACAATAGAAGTTAGGTAACATATAAGGAGCCTGCCTTCTGATTTTTTCTTTTTTTTTTGTAAATGTGAATTTCCACAGCATTTAAATCATGTTATATGAGGAAATTAAAAGACACTTGTGATTTCAGCAAATAGCTGTTTGGATTTTCTCCCCACACAGAAGTAAAATTTTTGCTAATCTTGTGAACCAAGAGTAATGTATCTGAGCTGAGCTCAGCTATGGAAACTTGACAACTGTAAAGAGCAGAAGGGATTTTCCACTTGCTGGGGTGGCCTGCTGCTGGATCACTGATGATCGCTAGATTGGAATATGTCCCTACGAAAGAAGAAAATAGTGATGTATTGTTTGCATTTCTACAGAGAATCACTCTGCAGCTATCCTAGATCACAGGCATCTACAATAATAAACAAGATTCTATCAGCTTGAAGTAAGAAGCAATCTTCATGCTCACCACAGAAATTACTGTCCTCTAGAGCTAGGTTTTTATACTTGGAAGAAGAAAAAAGCCATAAATTAAGTACTAAATAGAATATGTTGCTGCTCGTAAAATTCTATATGCCAACATTATTGTTCCACCTGCAAATAATTCGTATAGTAATTTTTAATAGTTATGTATATAGCTGCTATATATAACCACTGAGTAGGCATTGGAACTCAACACTGTCTTGGCTGTACCTCAGCAGAGCCTCGAACCTCAGTTTCTTGGAGACATGTTTAATACTCAAAGGCACATTTTGTAACAGTAGTTTCTGAAAACAATAAAAATAGAATGATTAGCATTCTGGGGTAATATATTTCCACATATTCCCACAATTCCAACATTACTTGTGACCATTAATTTTAGTAAATGCTTTTAAAAAAGAAGGCTATGGCTCTCACAACTGATTAACATGTTTGTTTATAATGAGTAAGTAAATCCACAGGTAGAACTAAAGCAAAACATTAACTCCTGAGAGGCAGCTGTGGCTCGTGGCTGATTGGTCTGATATTTCGGTCATATATGTTTAAACTCATCAAAAATTGCGTCAAAAATGAGGCAATTCTGGTCTGAAAGCTGTGAATCTGTTTCAGTCCTGTGGTGTAGCTAATTTATAGACTCTAGAAATAAAAAGAGCTTAAAGAAGATCACTCTTCCTTTAATAGCTTTGTTTTTCTATATTGAATAATATAGATCCAGTAAATGAGCACAGATTTAGGCTAGGAGCTTAGGTTCATCAAATGATGAGCATTGGAAGAGCATTGCCAGCAGGTCATGGGAGATGATCCTGCTGCTCTACTCAACCCTGGCAAGGCCTCATTTGAGGGTGCTATGTCCAGTTCTGGGCTCCTCAGCACAAGAGACATGGAGCTCCTGAAGTGGGTCCAGTGGAGGGTGATAAAGATGATTAGAGAATCTCTTTAGGTAGAGCAACAAACATGATTAGGACATTTCTCTTAAGAGGAAAGGCTGAGGGAGTTGTGTCTGTTTAACCTTGAGAAGAGAGAACTCATCATGGGGGGACCTTTCAAGGAGCCCTCTGGATGCAGTCCTGTGCAGTGTGCTCTAGGGTGACCCTGCTGGAGCGGGGAGGCTGGGTCAGGTGACCCACTGTGGTGCCTTCACCCCGACCCATTCTGTGATTCGGTGATTCTGTGCGGATGCCTGCGCACTGGAACAGATTGTCCAGAGACCACGTGGAGTCTCCCTCACTGGAGATATTCACAAGCTCAGGTTAGGTTTAAATCAGATGTTAGGAAAGAATTCTTCACTGTGAGGGGGGTGAGGCACAGAACCTGCTGCCCAGGGATGCTGTGGATGCCCCATCCCTGCAAGTGTTGAAGGCCAGGTTGAATGGGGTTTAAAGCAACCTGGTCTAGTGGAAAGTACTCCTGTCTGTGGCATGGAGGGTTGATCTTTAAGGTCCCTTCCAAACCAAACCATTCTACAATTCTAGGATTCCAGAATCACGTGCCTTTAACTTAGACACTTGAGACAGGACGCAATGTAGCTGTTATGGATAAGAAACAAATCAGCAGAAGAGTGAGGCCAAGTATAGCTGAAGTAGATGATAAGACAAGCAACTATCCTTCTCTAAACAAAATTTCTTGGCCAATACAAGATGTTTCTACAAATAGGTCATGTCAGAAAATAACTTGTCCACACTATTTCATATTACAAAGGTTTTATGTAGCTCTGACTTGTGCAGACATCTAAGGAATTTAATTCCTTTCCCACAAGTAATGTCTGCATTATCATTCTCAGCACAATGGCCAGAGAGATATAACAAACAAAGAGGAGATAAAACAATGATTCAGATTTGTCTGGCCTCCCAAACCAAGAAAATATTAAGAAACTGCTCCTGCAAAGAAGCAGCAAGAGATTATGGGCCTCACTTACCTTTCCTACTGTTATAATGACCAAAGTAATTACTGTTTGGTGCAGGTGAAACAAGGAGGCTTGCAAAGAGGAACAACCTTGCTTGCATAAAACATTTCTGGCAAAACTAGCCTAACCTATAATACTTGCCCGGCAGAGAATCAAAAGTAAACTGCCATTGAGTTAGCTTTTTCTTTAGCTTTGATTACTGACTGCTCAAGAATGATAGATTTTGAAAGAAATTATGTCTTGAGAAGACACTGGTGCAGGGTTCATTTGTTGGTAAGCCATGGGGAAGGGGTGCAGCTAGGGATGGAGTTAGGGCTCCAGTTTATCACCACACTCAGTTGGAGCTCAAAGGAAGAGACAGATATAATCTCTATTGCAGGCATTGAGAATGCTTTCCAAAGTTTGTGGGTGAAGACAACTTTTGTAAACAGACCATACACTGTCAACCAAAGGGTGTCTAACCCAAAATTTTTCTTCACAGACTTTCCACAAGAAAAATGTTTGTTTGCTAAGGGATTTTTTTTTGTTGCAGAAAGGTGGCAGCTGTTTCAGAAGTTTGGTCAACACTATTGAAAATGCAGGATATCTGCCTTTCTGCACATCTACATTCTGCCAGGGAGCCTGTGCTGCTGCTGACCAAGTGGGTGTAGCATAGTATCATGACATGTAGAAGTAATAGCTTGAAAGATTTACATAGCCACTTCAGCAATATTAGCCACATTAGTACCTAAGTCAGTAACGATTTTTCTCAGAAGAGCTATTTTTCTTCTAACTTTGTGCTACACTCCTTTCAGGCAGCAGGCTGACTCAGCCAGAGCCACATGAGGAGAAATGGAGAAGAAGACAGAAGCCGTGTCCTTTGCAACAGGCTTCATTGCAGAACATGCACAGTCTAAGAAAACTGACTCCATCACTTTCATCCATCGTATTTCATCACTTTCCCCTACAGCTTTGTATTGACATGAGAAGCTACCAAGAATAAAGCCATAGTAGACTTCAGTTCATAAATCCACGTCCTACAAGTTCATTCCCCAAAAAAGAAATCCAAATTCAGCTACTAGAAATCTAACTGTGATAGAAACAGCACATTAAATTCTCAAGGGGTAATGGATGTGTAAATAGTGCTTCCCACAACTGAGACATTTGGATTTAGACCAGAAGGTTGAGATTGCCTGAGCACATAGTTCAAACACCCCAGGAAAAAAACACTCAAGTCCCACGACACAGTAGACAAGTATGGGTTTATGCTCCTGGTTGAAGGTTTTTAAATTATCAGAATGTTATCAGTTAAATAACAGCAGCTGTCATAATGAAGATATAGTAGAAAATCTCTGTTTCTCCAAACTCATGCTTTGGACAAAAATTTGGGTTATTAGGCTTCAATTCAGACAAAAAAAACCCTATTTTAAAGCTACAAAAAAATTACAGAGGCCAAATATATATTTCTAGCTGAAAGGCCAATAAATAAGGAACAGTTTTTAAACCACTTGTTCACACTACTGAGATCTTACAGGAACTAGACTTAAATATATAAATAACCGTTAATAAATCTTTTCAAATGGTTTTGTTCTTAGGGCTAGATACTTATATGTCTCTTTAATCTACAACTTGATTGATGTCTTTAGGTATTTTAGAAATAAACATGACCATGGAAATGTATTTAAAATGTGGTTTACTGTGAATGGTCTCTAAAGTTGAGTGTATTAGCAGCTCCCTGAAATCTCTTCCATCTTACTCTGAACTGCAGGACCTTACTGCATCTCCCTGTGTTGCCAATAGAAATGTTAGCAGAATCAAACCCTTAACAAATGCACGTCAACATGGCAATAATAGATTCCAGTCGTGCACAGACTTGTGCATGTGCTTAATATCAAGCACATGAGTAACTCCAGGCTAGAACCTGAGCATACAAAAGAGCACAGTCCAATCCACTGAACTCCTGTGTACTCTTTGACAGGTATTCTTTTGCTTGTCACCTCCACTCCAGCCCCCAAAACACAAGTCTCCCTTTTGTTAGTTTCCTAAACATAGATTTTTACCATCATTTAGTGCTTTTAAGGTGTCAGAAGAAATAAAATATCTAAATCCATTGAATTAGAAAAATGCAAAGATTATCAAGAACTCAAGATTTTATTAAAATAAATTAATTACCATGTGCTCTAAACTTCTATGTTAAATATGTAAGAAAGGTAAAAAAATCAGTGGAAATTCTGCCGAATTTAGGATGATTTATGAAGACATTGTAAGTAGATCTACAATCTCATCACAAATTCACCTCGCTCATCTTTGGCACACTTTTGGCATATGCCTTCAAAGTGGTTTAAGAGAGTGGGTGATTGCATCCAGCATTTGAGGTGCTATATTGAGGCCCCCAGGGTAAGCTGAGAACTGTTTCTGTCTTGACTTCCTGGCTTCTTTGGGCTTGTCAGTTGTCTGTCAGGGTGTTTGGGGTTTCTTTCCCCATCTAGGAGTAGAATGTTGCACTGACTGAAGCCAGGGAAAATATTATGTCTTTATATTCAAATAGATAAAGTTTTGACATGTTACAGTACTACTTGCAAATTTTGAGTTATGTCTAAATGCAGAAATGGCTGCACAGACCTGAATTTAACTTTCAGTGAGTATGAGGAAAGTACTTTTTTAAGTAAAGCATCTTGGCTTTTTGATTCCCAGCTGTAACAAATATTTGTTTCATTATTTTTAATATATTTTTAAAATATTATCTACTATATAATATCTATTATTTTACTGTTTTGTGTTCTGCAAACACTGTTTTCACTGTTCTTGTCTCTTCCTGTAGTAGCAGCTTGTTGTCAAAGTAAAAGTAAACTGTTTTACAACATCAAAGAATAAAGCTGGTCTGGATTAGATTGTAAACTTGTAAAAGCCAGCTGGCATGACTACTTACCTGTCTACAGTCACATGTAGCTCCTTCACAATTAAGTTTGGATATCAAATTGTGAAATGCAGTTGTTTCTAAGCAATTTATTGCAGAGTGAGAAACTCCCATTACCTTGATTTGATATTTACCAAGGACATAACACGAATTCGACCCAGCACCACTGGTACCATATGTGTGTTCCTGGCCATCAGACAAGGCAGCCTTGCACATGGCTGCACAACTTCCCCCTCATGTTCCTTCAGATTAAATACTGGTCACCAATGGTGTTCAGTGTCTGCCAGAACTGGACTCAAGTGGTTCACTGAGGTGAGATCGTCTTACTTTCTCAAAGTATATAGTCTGAGTGAGTGTGAAGAATCACTGCAATCAGTGAGTTTGAATGGGTGGTACTGTGGGAAGGATTATTTTTTATGAACTGTTTGAGTGGTTACTGCGATTCAATTTTCTTTAAAAACAAGCTATATCAATCAATCAATCTTCTCGATGTCAAGCAAAATACTTTGTGGCTTTAAAAGCGACTCTTTCCCAAAGCTTAATTTTTTCCTCAATAAACCTCAGTTTTCAACAAAATGAGGTTACCTTTGCAATCGTGTTTACTGTTGCCTGTTTTAAAAATCACTGCTGTAGTAGGAAGTGTAAGAGATTTTTTTAATATGTGATATTTTCTCTGTCCTTTGTTTCATTAAATGGCCCAGGTGGGTGCTGCAGAGAGGAGGCAGAGTCATCCTGATTCTGACAGGGTGTGGCAGGCATAGGCCTGGCCACCATTTGGGAATCCCAATTGTTTCTCTCCTCAGAAATCAGGAATGGAGGGCTGTAGGGAGCACCTGTTACAGAAGCTCTTAGGGGTTGCAAGAAAAGCAGCCATTCATAGAGAGTTTTTCAGCAAGAAGCCTGGCCCCTGTAAGAGATGGGTCTGAGAAGGTGGTGGCCAGGGAGGTGGGGGAAGATCTTCGTGAAGTTACAGAGCTTTATGTCTTTACAAAGAGAATGGCTGAGCCTGGCTGGATCTGGGGACAGCAACCCCCACAAAGCACGTGGCTGCCCTCAGCTAGCCTGAGCATCTGGAATTAGCCCATTTAAAAAACCCATGGTGTCCGAGAGTTGCTGCAGGTGCTCTGGTGGAGGTGGTGGCTGGTGTTGGTGTCAGTGCTGGTGTTGGGGCTGGGGCTGGGGCTGGGGCTGGGGCTGATGTGCAGTGTGTTGCAGGTGAGGAGCTGTTGCAGTCAGGTCCCACATCTGGCAGTGGTACACGGGCTCTGCACGGGGAATAGAGAGGCAGTAGAGCCCCTGCTTCACTGCCAAACACAAGTGACAGCGGGAACAATAAGAAATACTTAGGAGTGTGCAGACAATGTGGAATAACAACGATTTTAGTGCAAAATTTTCCCTCTTTAGTACTTGCTCTTTCACATCCTTCTCCCATAGCCTGCTTTCCCTGGAAATTCAGCAATGGGTATCTGCTTTGCACTAGAGGTAGATGTCTGATGGTAGGCAACTATAATCGTAGTCTTTTATTTCAATGACAATCCAACAATGAAAAGTTTCCCCGCTGCCTTCTCATGAAATAAAGCGGAGACAAAGAGAAGTGGTCAGGCAGAGAAGTGAAAGACCCTCTCTGGAGCCAGCGTCATTTAACAGTGATTACTTTGCAGCTCCTTGCCCGGCAGAAATGAGATGGAGGTGCATTAGGGTAAGAAAGTGATTACACTGCCTCCCTTTCAAGCTCTAGACCGGTGCTGTGACTTGATACGGTTTTTATCAGAGACTGCAATGCTGCATTACCAAGTAAGCAGTAAATTATGTCGAAATCAATTATACTACCCCAAGCAGAGATTCTGAGTAGAAAATGAATGGGTCTGGGGGTGGAAGGAACAGACACTGCTTATGCATTTTGATTAGATAGCTAGCTATCATCCTCCACAAGAAAGGAACAGCCAGCAAGTCATGAGATCAGGAATATTAGGGTGACTTTATCACACATTATATTTTATGTATGTTTTACTGCAGCCTACAAAAGGAGATCATGGACTTTACTAGGAGTCCTCTTGTATGATACAAGCTTTTCTGCTTTCAAGTGCTTTAATCCAGCTTCTGAAAAAAAAAATTATTATATGACCAACATGTATAGGCTGACAGAGAAGACATTAACTGTGAACATTTACGTCAAGAAAGTATATGGATCAATGAACTTTTATTTCTAAAAGCCAGAGTGATCAAAAGAATAGTTTTATGTTGAAAAAAAACATTTTTTTTTTTTGCAAATTGTACTGGCATTTGCGTGGAAATGATCAGACAAAAATCCCTCCTGAAATCATAATGGATGAAAAGATTCTTGTTACAGTAGATTACTACGAACAAAAACCAAAGCATTTACTGCCAGCCTGATAAACAGAGCAGGAGGAAAATTAAGCAGGCTGACATTCAGAGTCTAGTTACCGGCCTATAAAGCTGAAGGAAGGGAAGTTAAATTTCCAGAACCGGGATATCTCCCATGTTGGTGAGAAATATTTTTGTCTTTTCTGAAGATCGCGAGCAGTACTCACATTTGATGACTGACATCTCTGTATTGAGAGAAAAATATTCCCTGTATTTGGGGTTGTGGGGATTTGTGCTAGGATGTTTCCGTCATATAACAGGGCCTCTGATCATTTTTGCATGACAGGTTAGCATGTTACCCTACAAATTTAGGTCCCACTAATTTTACTCCAGTACCATTGAAATAATGTGAATATGGTGAGATGCAATGGAAGGCAGAATTTTCTTCCTTAAGTATAAACTATCCCATTGGTCCCACGTTGAGTACAATACTTCACCCTAAAAGCATTTTCTCTCTTGGAGTTCCTTTATGCTGTAGCAATAAGCAGTGGCTTCTAGGAACTCCCAACAGGTTGATATGGCTTTTCTTTCACAAAAATGTGTACTTCCCTGTGTCACTACCTGCTCTTTTTTCCCCATTTCTGCAGGGAAGATAGCTAGAGAGAAGCCATTAGAGAGGTGCTCACCCTTGAAAAGGCTCAGGAGTCCATTTTCTCCTCTAACAGCCAGTCCTGGGGATAAATTCCACTCTGAAGTAAAACTGTATTCTCTAGAAAGGTGAGACCTAAAATGGCCTCATCTGTATTATAATGAAAATAAATGTAATAGAAGGTAGAGGAAAAAACCCCTAAAACTGTTCTATAAATTCTAGCAACTTTTCTCATGTTCTCATACATAACTTGCCCCATATTTGATTTACACTTTCCTAGCCTGTGAAGCCTTGTCCTATTAAAAAATAAAACCTGCTAAAATAATCACACCTGTTCTAAAGTACCTCTGGAAACCTGCTTATTGAAGAAACCTGAATTTGAATTCATTTGATTTAAAACTTGGTTTCTAGTAAAAAAAAATGAAGTTCCATACCTCTCTAACAGTTTCCTATAGCAAATTAGAGGCTTGTTTTAATTTCTTCTGCGATGAGATGTAGCCTGGATAATTTTCATGACTGAACCACTACCTTTAAGGATAACATCACTTTAATTACTATGTACTTCCATTTCTGCATCTGTAAAATGGAAAGTTTTAGCTTTCAAAATGCTTTGAGATCTATTGTGCAAGGAGATACTTAAGAATTGACCATTGGAATGATAATTAAATGCTAATAAATTAAGAAGTTACCAAAGCTAGCTATGTTAACCTAATAAAAAAGGTGTTGCTCTATGATGCTGTCAGAACTCTGCAAGAAATGCAGACTTTTAACAAAGTTGCTTTCCTAAACACTTGTGAGCACAATATTCTGGCAGTGTCAGTGCTATGTTTTAGCAGTGTGGTTTACAGAGCTGGCTAGAGCTTGTACATTCCATAGCCCAGTTTTTTGACTAAATCACGAGGATGTTGCTTGCCTTCATCATGTCTTCTTTATTTACAGGCAACCTTAGTCTTCTGCTACCTCTAACCACCACATTTCCTGTTGGCACTTCTTGTCATGGCCCTTTTCTGACAACAGTTGGTGCCACAAAAACAAATTTAAAGGTACAGGTCCCTCCACATTACAGGTTTGGGTAAATCTGGTCTTTGTTCCAAGATAATATTCTGAGGTGATTATAACATTAAGGCAGGCAAGTGTGGTCTTAAGGACAGGTTCAAGCTGTGTTTGAATTGTGTAACAGCTATCCAAAGTTCCCAACTACCTCATGTGAAAATAGAGGCATTGATACATTTCCTTGCCTGATTCTACTCTGGTCCTTTTCTAAAATGTATTGTCTTGGACAGAGAAAAAATGTCCTATTTTACTCCCGAGGATGAAGTTCAGCAGTCACATGCAGGGGCTGCTAGATGCCACATGAGATGGGAGTTCCTATAATACTTTACAATATGTCTCAAATCCCATGTCCCTTACCAAAAGCAGATGGGATATGGCTGTCCTTTTTCATCACAACCGGGGAAACCGGACATCTATAAAGTGCTGTGAATCCTCTGAAGTCTCTGTCTTGCCGCTGGCTGGGACTGTGTGTATCCTGGATGAGGGGAGGTAGGGCCTGATGCCTGAGTTTCAGCTGCGGCTCTGCACACCTGTACTACAGTGGCTGCACAGAGTGAAGCAGGGTCTTGGCTCCTATGGAAGGAATCCTTCCACCACCAAATCACACCTGGGTTACCACACTTGCTGTTCCGATTACCTTGTTTGTGTCTGTCCTGCCAAGCTGTTAAACAACGCGATCCTTTTTCCCCTCCCTGAGTCTGAACTGCAGATGAACTGGACTGAGACCATTTCCGTGGAATGCACAGGGCATAGAAGTGTCTGCCTGTCTGCTTGCCAGTGCTGCAGAACAGGCAGCTGGAATGGGAAACAACTTGTTCCCTCCCATTGGAAATGAGAGATTAGAAATTCTGATATTATTATTTTCATATGTAAAGTCTGGTAACATCAACAGAGGGTACAGCAACCTCATCTTTTGGGTCTAGGATGGGTAGCTGTGTGTGCACACCAACACTTAAGGAGTAAAGTGTGGCTGAAGCTGTCACTGAGAGGCCCTATATCCTTTAGAAAGGATGAAGATCCTTCTTTATGAAAGGAGCAACTCGGGTGAGAAACATGGTTGTCATTGCTGCTGGATAAAATTTTCAAGCACATTTCGGTGTGTTTGGAACCCAGATCTGAATGGCAACTGAGGGGACCTAGGCTTTTAAGCAGCTTCATTGCATCTGAAAATGTTATGGGGGTTTTAAAAAATGTTTATAGCTTTCCTACAGAGGGTTTCTCTGTGGTGTTCTTATAACTTTCTGTCAAGGTACATTTTACAGTATAATTTAGAAAATCTCAAAGGTTATAATTTAGAAGATCCTGCTTTTTCATGTTATTGAAATCCTTTTTGTCTTACCCCTTTTCTTGCATCTTTGAATTTTCTGCATATTAAAATTCTTCTTCTTTGGCCCCTCAACATGCAAACTCAAAATATAAAAGAAAAACAATAAAACAAGGCTCTCCTCCATTTGCAGGCAAATTTCCTCTAATGTTTAGAGCTCTAGGGGAAAATAAAGCACTTGAACACAGTGGCATACAAGTCCATGCTCAATGTAAAGGCACTATCAGTGTAGTGTATACAAAGTGATAGTGTAGTGTCTGTTCCCTGAGGAACAGTAGATAAAGTAATCTACCAACACAAATGGACTTCAAACAGTAGTTTGCAGCTAACAAAAACAAACACCGTGTCCCAGATTAAAAAAAAAAAAGTAAAAAAATTCTTTGCACTTCTCAGCTTTCCCCCAGGAATATTCTTCCTTCCTCTGTGTTCCATGTTGTCATGGAGAATGATGTGTTAAGGTCTGTGAAACTGGCAGTCTGCTTACTTTCAATGTTTTAATTCACAACTCATGTCCAGTGAGCAAAAGAAGGCCTTGTTACTGCTGCAAAAACAATAACTTTATAGTGCAGGCCTGACTGCAGAGTAGGAAATGTAGGCATCTTTCCCTGTAGAGTCCATATTTGCTCAGGTGCTTGAATTAAGTATTTCACTGAAAAAGGCTCTCTGGTTTAAACTTGTGAGTGCTGTGGATTACTCGAGCAGGGTTTCTTCCAATTCAGGATGAAATTACTGAAGGGGACAAAACTGTGTCTGTATTTGATACCTTAAAAGAATCAATTATTTGGAAGAGTTTGATTTGTCAATTGCTGCCAATTTACAATTTCAAATCCAAGTTCAAGGAATAACCTGTTTGTGGGAAAAGATCTGAAAAATTGTTGTGAAAATGAAGAATCAAGTCACCACCAAAAAGTTGAGGAATAATTTAGCGGAAATTAAAATGGCAGGCAAGAAGAAATAGCAGAAATTGGAAGGAAGAAATAGCAGAAATTAGCAAGAAAATCAAGAAAGGTCCTACAGCAACAGTTTTTTGCCTAAATATTGCTTCATTTTTAAACAGTTTGCTCACAGGAAGGATTCCAAAGTAACTGCTATTACTATAAGATAAATACTTAGTATATTATCAAATTCAGTTACCATTTATCTTCTTCGCTATAATATGCATATCTTCTTTTGATCCTGGATTTGTGGTGGCAAGAGTATCTTAAAAGGCAATATCTGAGCAAAACAGCATTTTTTATGTTTGCTATTTTAACCAAGGTAAAGTTTCTTTGTTATCACGTAAGTTAAAAGCAACATTAAACACTTTAATTGAAAAAAAATTATTCTAGCACTAAAACCATAAATAATATATCTGTATCTGTATTGAGAACTACAGAGCATCTTATTTAAAAGTATTGCTGTCAGTGTTGACACTGTATGCATGTAAAGAGGCAGCATAAATTAGCTATTGATACAGATTCCCTCAGCCGTCGATGTAAATGCAAGGAGATTATAGTCCAGGTTTTCATTTTTTAAGGCAATATTAAAAATAGCTTAGTAGTAAATTTGTAGGATCAAATCTAATATCCCCACCTCTTTCCCGGTGATATCAAAGAGTTTGTAGAAACTATATTTGCCTAAATACTTTGGTAGAGAATTTGTCTTCTTCCTTTCACCTAGTTTACTCAGGTCTTTTGATAAATGAGGGTAATGTCATTCACATTGGGCACACTACAGCAAATCTGGAAAAAATTGAATTATTTAGAAGGACAAAGGTAAAAATGAGATATTTTATTGATGATATTTGCATAAAAAACCAATGGCAATGCTCATCACTTCTGCAAACAATGTAAGGGGACAGAAAGGCACATTTTACACTAGATTTACTGAGTATATCCCCATTGTTTACTAACGTAAGATTTTCTTCCTAGCCTTGGGTAGAGAGTACTAATTACATTGTTTCCTGTTCTCAGGCAAATTCTCTTTACAGTTTTTGCATTTTTGCAATATTTATGAATGCTCAATGGAAGTCTACTTTTTGTGGGTTCTAGCACATAAAATACTTATGTTTAGTGTTTGAGATTTTGTGCATCCTGTAACTATTTTACGTCACCATATAACTGAAGTCACCACCACTTCATTTTTATTTCTCCTGAGGTTCGTAATTCCCTGTCATTCAGGTCTTTGAAATGGGCAGTGAATTAATATCCAGAAACTTTTTGTCTGATGATACTGCACATAGAACATTTGTCATAGAACAAATTGGTACTCTGAACTGCGAATTGATTGTTTCTCTTGGTTCCTTAGCTTCATTTCAATCAAACAGAAATTCCATATATTAGGAGATAATGTAAATACACCATTTTTTGCCATCAGTAAAATAATTTTTGCTTTCATAGCCTTGATAATTAGTAATCTGTGCTGTGTTTTCTATACTAGCTCTTACACCTTAGGAATATTTCTGGATAAGAATATATCCAAAAATCAATAGCTATGAATCCTATAAGTAGCGGAAAACAAGCAAACACATATTTGGATGTTTCCTCCTCTGGACAAAATTGAGCTAAATTCCAGCCAGAAACCATTAGGTCAGCATCTGGACAACACAGGCCTAAAAAAAATGAATAAAATAAAATAAATTCATCTTTACATAGGAACTTCAAAATCCTGCAGGTTAATTTTGACTCTTTTCCTCTGCATGATTTGAAAAGGAAAAAAAGACTGTAAAAGCTTTTGACAGTCAGTGTATGCTACTCAGCCAGAAAAGAATTAATTGGCTTGGAGAAAAAATAATTTGCTGAAATAACAACTAATACATGTCGTCAGTGTGGTGATTGAGCCAGACCCACTAAATCATTGCTGGGATCTAGCCACTGTGCATAAGTCAAAAGTGCTAATCAGAGAATTTGCAATGGCTTTTGTATGCACTAAATATTTGAAAGAGGCATCTGTCTTCTTGACTTTTATGTGCTGATGCATATCCTCCTAGGTTGCTTTCAAATGTGGAGTAAGAATGAATGAGATATTTCAGTAGTATGTAGAACTCATTTTCAAGTCTATAAAGCCAGAAATGCTGACCTGCAGCACCTTTACAGTCCATATGGATCGGGAATGACCTTTAGGACTACTAAAATATTTGGTTTATTTGAAAGGGATTTATTTTCTTTTCGTTTTTCTTTTTTCCATGCAAAATGGATATGAAACTAGCTCAAGTCAGTGCCTGACTTTGCCAGGCAGACGCTACTTACATGATTTCCTTCTGCATACAGCCAAGCACTACTCTGTTCAGCCAATGTGCCTGATGGAAGGAAATACCATGAAAAGAAAGCAAGCTGGCCAGTCTCTGCCATGGGACGAGGCAAGTTCATGCTGAGGTTGCAGACAGCTGCAGCAAGGTCTTGACAGTGAAATTAAGTGGGGATTGTAACAAAACACAAAACCAGGGGTAGTTACAGAGAACCATCTAAGACAGCACTGCCACCAAAAGAAAATGAGTAAAAAGTTCTTAGCGTTTTGTATTAAGTACAAATATTCTGATCATCTCCCACCACACAGCCTGGTATGAAGTTAGGAAAAGTGCACATGCATTGATATGATGGTGTTTTACCTTCGCTGGACATGACCTACTGATTATGTAAGAATTCCCAAGATTTGGTTTCTCACATTTCACACCACTCATATTTTGTTCCTTAAAAAACCCAAAAAACAAAAGCCAAAAATCAAACTAAGAAACAAAAAAACAAGTTAAAAATCCACTTTAAAAAATCCTTTAAAAATTATATTTCTTCCTGCTTTCCTTTCCCTTAAAAGGGAAACTGTGTAAGCTATGGAGAAGGATCTCATTCTTCTTTGGCCATGTAGTTATATTTTCATATATTCTACATCAATAATTAATAAAATAACTACATCCTCTGTAGAGCCACAAACGGGCTAAACAAAAGTATGTGGATCAACACTTTGGCCCAGCAACCTTAACTTCATATCTTCAATCTATTTCACAGATAAATGCTGAGCTATAGCAATTGAATGAAGGAGCAGCCTCTGCACATCAGAATGGTACAAGTGTCGCTCAGTACAGAGAATCGCTCCTCACAAACTGTGATGCAAGATACTTTGACTATAAATATGTGAGCCATAGATGTTTCCTGGGGGATAAGAAATATTATCATTTTGATGTACGAAGTGTAAGAAATGACTGATATTACAGAATTTTCATCCACTTGTGCTGAATGATCTCTAGACTA
This sequence comes from Atrichornis clamosus, assembly GCA_013400975.1. Lineage (NCBI taxonomy): Eukaryota > Metazoa > Chordata > Aves > Passeriformes > Menuridae > Atrichornis > Atrichornis clamosus. Next base: position 71,159 of record WBMZ01004232.1, read on the forward strand.
GAGGTAGGGGAAATGAAAAGATGCATATATGCAATCTTTGCAGTCTTTGGGGGATAAAGCAAATAAGAAAATCAAAACTCTTTTGTTTATACTTGAGGGTAATTCAATTTCATCTCATTTAGAACATGACAGAAAGATGAAAACTAAAATGAAAACAGCTTTTGAATTAAAGACAATCTTTTCAAATCAATCAACATTAAAGAAGAAAGGAATTGGAACAATAAGTGAATGACATGCGCTATTGCTTGAAAACTTTTGAAATCTTATCTTTGTAAACAAAAGAAAATCTTCTATATTTGTGTATTGATGGGACTAATTTCATCACTTAAATTCCCTAAAACCATAATACACTGGGTGACTCCAGTCATATTCTGTTCATAAAAGCTGTTTGAAATTTACTCTGATCTTTTAATATTTGGATAGTCTTTATATATCTAAATATTCTGTTCCCTTAACAGAGAATATCTATCTGACACAAAATTTGTAAGCTGTTCTGTTTACCTCTGTGTTGATTAACACTAACTTATGAAGCAGAATGCAGAACTGTCCTTGCAGGTCTGTGGAAGAGAGGATTTAGGATGGACAGAGCCCAGTAATTCATTAGAATTAATTTATACATGACATCTCAATCTCATAATCCAATTCTTAGTAAGAATTTTGGTGTATAAAACCCCATTTTATATACTTTCATGTCATTTGGGGGAATTTGGACATTTAATTAAAGAGCTTTAAAAATCAATTGCAAACTACTCTCTTCTCCATTGTATTTCCCCTGAGAATGCATTAGGTTAGGTGACAATAAGGTGAATTTATATTGCACTTGATTGAATAATTGAGTGAATTAAAATGGAACTAACTGTAAATGCTTGAAATGAGTGTTTTGTACTTCATCTTTTATGCCACATACTCAAGTGTAGTTCAAGTACATGTCTATAATATGCCCAGTTGCAAGAATATATATATCTATATATATATATATGTGTACAAAAATGGGTAAAGGAGGAAGAAAGTTCAGCTGAAGCCACTCATGGAATTGAAGTGTTGGGCATTAGGGCTGTTGGTGATATTGATGGTATGTGCAGACGTTTTAGTGCAAAGATTTTAAAGTCACTTTTTAATTTAAGAAGTCATACTTTTACTTTTTCTTCTTGACCACTCTCATCTCTCGCACTTTCCCCATGCTGCCCACTTCAGCTGACATATTCTCTACTTGCTCATAAATGTCTCCGTCGCTTTCGTGTTTTTCCCTGCACTACTAAAGCTAGGAATTTCTTGCCCAAAGTAAATATCCTTCCTTTCATGTGTCTTTTCTATGGTTCTACCACAAAACAGACAAAAATTAGCTAAGTTTAAATGGCTAATTGAGAGTAATTTTGAGCCTGAGGGACTAGTGGAGAAAGACTACTTTCATACATTTAATCAAAACCTGATTAGAATACATATGAATACAAAAAGGTTTATGTTATCAACTTGCTTTTTGCCTCACCCATTACCTTTTGTTTTTCCCTGTAGTTTCTTTGTGGAAGAGGCCATATTCAGTTTCTGTTATACAGGACCTGGTGCAACAGATCAGTTCTCATTGGAATTTCTGGGCTTTGCTACAGTGGAACTGTAAGAACAGTCATTTTAGGCTAGTTCTTATTCCAGTAGAAGTCAGTAGAGTAAAATTTGAACTTTTATGAAACAGATCATGAACTCCAATTGATTCTCCTTTTTTTTAAAGAGGGAAAAAACATCAAAAATGACACCCCCCATCCTCAAAGTTTCATCACTGCCCTCAGTGACAACAGTCAAGTACTTCATGAGTTTTTCCAACTCAGACATCTGAGTATCATGATCAGCCAAGGAAACCTGACATCTAAAATGCAATGCAAACCTAAAATAATGTACAAATAAAAACCAAACCCAATCCCCAAAAAAACACTGCAGAATAATTTTTGTTCTAAACATAACTTCAACTTGTACATCTGTCATTGAGTAGTAGCTGTGATTCTTAATAACCATGCTTCATTCAGGAAATATCCATTATTCATTTCCAGTGTACCTTCTGGCTGATTTACTGAATCTACCTTCTGTTGGAGAGTTTTCTGCTAGATTGAATTGGCCTTTATGTGGCAGTGCCTGAGTGTCCAGGTTTTTTAGTTTCAGCTTTTTGCCATGCCCTGTGTCTGTAACTCCACTTGACATCAGCCTTAGCCTTGGAACTTTCCAGCAGGAAATGCTACCCCCGGTATGATCAGACACAATCTTGTTGTCTGCAGTTGATGCTTTATTTTGAACACCAAGCATTCTTCCCTTCATATATCTGAGAGTATTTCAGTGTTGTGATTAAGGCAGGTATTAGATGACCTTTACTCTTCTTTCCCTTGCTTTCCTCTTAAGAGTTAAATGAAAGCCTTCCGTTCCTCTACAGGGTACTTAGAACTAAGGCACTATGGCGCTAGCAGCAGGTTGGTTTCATTACATTGATAGGATACATGTGCTGTTTTTTATCTCTAGCATTTTCTCAGTAATTCAGCACTTTAAAGTCTCAGCTGTCTACCGATCTGCAGACAATTGTTTGGTGTAATACTATCCGGAAAAACCTGATAAAACACAGATGTGACTAGGTCTCTGAAATTTGTGGTTTGCTAAGTGGTTTTTTTACTTTTTTTTTTGGCCATTCTTGCCCATGGCAAGTTAGCTTCCCTACCAGGCATGAAGGCACAGATTTCTATTAAAATGTTGCAACAAGAAGGTAATTGCTAAAAATTAAGAAAGTTAGTTGAAATATAAAGCAGAAACATTATAACTATTTTCCCTATTTTTCATCATAACCCCTGGCAACTGTCTCTCCATATTTTGCCAAATGGATAACCAAAATAGTTTTCTTTTTCAAAGCCTTCACACTAAAGTGTGGATTTCTGGCAATCCTATACTGAACTGTTTTAAGAAAGTGGGGTTTAGGCTCTTCTAGGCATTAGAGCCAAGAGCTTGATTTTTCAAAGTGGCTGAGATTTTACAGTCACAGAGAGGCTTGTCTAAATAAAAGATTTGATTGTGCTCGAACAAGATTGGAAGCAATCTAGTTAGATGGCAGGATGTTACCATCTCTTAGTGGTTAGTGTTTAGACAAGGACAAATTATATTCACCATAGCATCAGCTGAACACAATTTTTCCTGGCTTCCATTGACCTCTAACTTGTGACTGGCCTCCCGTCCTCTCACTCAGTTATCACAATTCCATTCAAACACAACCACATTTTGTAGTGCAGGCAATCCTTACTGACAGCATAAGAACTTTTGCATGTGCTCAGTTCTTTTACAAACTGCCCCCCATCATCTTAGGCATTTCTGCATGAGGGTATTGCTTAGACAGATCACATAATGTAGGTGTTTCTAAGCACGGTAGGCTTCCATTCTGATTATGTGTGTTATGTTTTTAACTTCGGTGATTAGTTTATGCTTTATTTTTTTTTAATTTATATAACTGTACTAGTACACCTTCAAATGTGAATGCAGTTTGCTGGCACAGTGGTGCTTTGTCTACTCACATAGGAGTTACCACTAAGACTTAAAGTAGTCCAGCCCTTTCCCTCCTCCCAAAGAAGCTCAGTCTCAGCTTTGTAGTAACCTAGTAGTTTTACTTAGAAGAGACTTACTTTCCAGCATGCTCTAGGTGGCAAAGATGAGAATTTCTGAAAACTAAATAAATGAATATGTCCAAAAGAAGCCAGGCTGTGCTGTACTATTCCTATTTAGCTGCAGAGTCTGGGGGAGGGAGAGAAAATTGCGAAAGGCTGCTGATTGACATCTGCGTGTCTGTATGATAACTACACACAGCTTTAGTGATTTATGCGCTAGACAGGTTTTCCATTCCGATTCAAATGAAAGGCCATCTTGCAATTAAAGGCTCAGTTTGCAGTTCCTGATTTCTGAAGGAAGAGGGCGTTTCTATTTATTCCAGAAACATTTAGTGGTTACATGCATGGCTGGCAGCAATTTCCCACAATGTGTAAATTAGTCAATCCCAAAGTCAGTAAACTTTTGCTTTGAAGTGGACATTAATGAAGTGCACCATTAGAGCCTAATGATTGTTCACATTTGTATTTTAGGGGCCCCTCTTGCTTTTGATGTCTTAGTGCCTTGGTTTCTTGACTTTAGTTATCTAAATGCCAGGACTGCTAAACTCCTAAGAGAACTCAAAAAAAATTTAATGAAAAAAGTTAGTACTGGCCTGACTGATGTTGGCACTTCAAAGCTGGAACAGACTAAATTGCTGTAGACTGCTTAATTCAAAAGTGCTCCCTTGTGGATGACAGTGCATGGTGACAAAGTTCAATTGGCAACAGGAGACAGGCAAGATCAAAGACCCTCTATTGTAATAGTTTTGTTCCATGAAGAATTGCTTATTGTCAGTAGTTTTTCAAGCCTTTACTGGCTCCAGCTTCATATCAGGGTTCCCTGGTTCAGAACCAGCTTAAATAAATAATTGTAATTACATCCTTCTGATAATAAATACACTGCAGTTCTAAATGCTGGATGTTGTGTCTCTCCAAGGTCCGTAAAAGAAATGTGTCTGTTAGGAATCAGTACTTGGGTGAGAACCTTCCTTTTTGGAACCTTCTTTGTTCGAAAGCACCCAAAATACAAAGTACTGCAGACAGTTGATGCCATGTTAGCAGCAATTGAGACTTGCTCCAGACAAAGCCACACTGCCCTTCTATCACAGCAACGATGCTGCAGTTTTAAGGCTGCATTGCCTGCCAGTCTGATTTAACATTCAGTTTAAGATTAAACGGAATATAATCCTGTAAACTGTGCTTTCTCTTTCTGGTGAAGGCTCTAGTTTGAGTGAACTTTCAAGAAATGCTGAATTTCATGCTAACAACATTTAGGCTACAGAGATCTCAGAAATATTAATCATTCACTGCATACTGCATTTTTGTTTTCCTCTCCTGACACTTCTGAAAAATATGATTTTTTTCCAATCAGAAGCAGAAAAGAGGCACTGTCCAGGTACACTGGAAACCATGCTCATTTTCAGTAATTTTGCTATTGTTTGGGATTTTTTTTTCTCCCCAATAGTATTCACCATCTGTAAGGAACTGCTGAAAGACAAGAAAGGCACCATCCTTCAGTAATTACATTCAGGGATGTTGTCTCATAAAATGTACATGATATTGTCAAAATTGCTTGTCTTGAACTAATTATGAAAACATGATTGGTGACAACTGAGGAAGCCACTGTATGATCACTTTCATGGAGAAAGAAGTTACTTTTATTTTTCAGTAATTACAAATGACATTTTTTCACAGAAAATTTCATCATATTTAGCACAAGATGAGCAAGTGGAAAGGAGGGATGAGCAAGCGCACTTAGAAAGGAGGTAACAAAAACAAATGCATTGTCTTTAAATCACATCTGCATTGGACTTAGATCTGTGGATCTGATTTTATGGATAATTTTAAAGAAACCAAGAGACAGCATAGTGGTTGCAATCCTTCCTTTAAAACTCATTTAGGAAAAGCATCAGAAGTGTAGCTGTGTTAATTCTTGTTTTCTTTTCTTTTTTTTTTTTTTTTGGCAAGATCTGAAAAAGCATTTTAAACAGGATTAGAAATGTACAATGTCTGTGAAATTTAGCTCTAGCGACTTCACGGTTGTAAATTATGATGGAACACATCATTAGCTGCAGACTTGTATGTTCTCCCTTAATCATGCTGAAGTACACATAAGCCCCAGCTGAGCAATTATGAATAATTAAATCAATTAGAGACAGTCTAACACCAGGTCTTGTGGCTAAACTGGTGTCAGCATCCATAATATTTTAACAGTAAATGCAAATGTGAGCATTTGGGTGGAGGGAAGGAGGTGGACAAAGGCTCATACAAATGCCAAAGCATGTTGCTTAGTGATGGCTTTACAATAATATCATGAAGATTATAAGCTGCCTTCCCAAGGAAAACAATGGTAATGAAATTCCAATAAAATATTTTTGTACAAGATTTAAAGCTTAGAGATGAGTTAATTAAAAAAGGATAAAGTGCAAGACCTAAAAAATATGCTGAATAAATTAGGACTTTACATTCACCCAAAGTAAATACTTTCCTTCATCAAATGTGCCCAGCCTCCTTTCTTTTGACACAATATTTTTCTGTAACCTGGTGCTAAAAGCAAATAAATAAACCAAATGCCTTCCTTAGAACTCTGTGAGGAAAAAAATTACACATTTTCTCTACGTTTTGTAGAGAAAACTCTGAAGAAAACATGCAGAGTTTGCACAGTGCAGTGACAGCACTGATACCTTGTAGAGCAAGCCCAGTGTGTTTGCTTACAGAAAGACAGGTGTTAGACCTCTTTGCTCTCTTTCTAGGATGTAGATGTCAGAGTCCCTTTATTCCCTTGCCACCATGTGCCGAAGCTCTGCTGTGCCAGCCCTCGTTCCACCACTGCATCAGGACCGTGTCTGCAGCAGCTCTCGGGTGCTTCCCCTGCGGCCTCGTTCCTCCCAGGGGCAAGGAGGCAGCAACTTTGGCTCTCTCGTGCCGGGAAATGGCATCATTCCCCTTTCTCTAGATTAACTACAGACTGATGAAGCAACTCAGAATTAGCATCTATCCAGAAGTCTGGTCTTGCAGGTACATGTTTAGCTTTAAAACACACGTCTATTTTATCCACTGAGGTCCAAAGCAGCTCCTTACAGACACCTAAGTGCCCTCCTGACCTACAACACGCTTCTGTACAACACTCACGAGGAGTTATGTTCAAGACTTAGTTTCCCCACCCAACCTCAGAAGAAAATTGTTCTTTTCCTACAAATCTTCTTGTTTTATTAACAAAATTACTTGAAAGTAGTATTTACTATAACTGATAACCAAGAGATTGTACAAATAGTGATTCTGCTGTTGTTATTGTTTGAGAATGCAAATACTCATTATAATCTCTGTCACACAAACATAAATTAACCAAGTGTCCTGCTTTGAGAAGGCTCAGAGTATCTTAAAGAACTTGCCTGTTTTTATTAAAGGAAAAAATTTAATGGGAAGGTGTCTAATGATTACAGACTTATGGAAAGACAATCAGAATAAAAAATATTTGATGTATATTGTATTTAAGACTTGTTGAACATACGAATTACATAGATACACTCAGTCTGTGCATCCCACATGAGGTCTGTGAGAATGTTACAAAAACAATTATTAAAGCCTGTGCAGGAAGTCAGTGAAGGACCCAAAACCAGAGTCTGTTTCCAGAGCATCAGCCCACTGCTCCATCTGCCAGGCAGCTCTGACCCTTAGTCCCTGTGTAACTTGATGAATACTGAGTAATTCTCATATTTCCTGGTGTCCTCTGTAAGAAACCAAGCCTCACACATGTGTACCATCTAACTCAGAAGATCATGATGGACAAGTAACTTCACCTTCTTCTTGTGGAGAATAGGTCAGTTTCTCTGCAAGAAAATCATAAAATCTTGGACACTTTCACTTTTGAGTAGAATTTTTTTGTTCTTACAACAAAAATATATGTAGTTATGTCCCAATCTCACTGCAAGATCTGATAAGAAAACATTTAATGCAGAAATCAAAATATAAGCTGCATGACAACAAAAAATATCCAGATCTTTAGGGATGACATTTATTTTTCTAGATGTGACATTTTGAGCTTGTCCATACAGTCTACTGACCACTGTTCATAGTGAAGTAACTCCCCCCGTGAACTCTCTCCTGGAATAAGGATTCTCTTTCTAGAATGGTGACTCTTATTTGGAAAAGTAGTGGTTAAATCACTTTTCTGCTAGAATAGACTACCTCTGAATGGCCATTCTACCAGAACTATTTCAGTGGTTTTCCTCTGTAGACAGGCCCTGGTGAAGTTCAGGGGACTGGAGAAGTTCCAGAGCAGAAACTAAGACTGGGAATGTCTGAATATAAGGCTGCAGCTACAATGACATGGGGCTTTTCAAAAAAGAGTCCTTGCCAAATTTCTGCTTCTGCCCCTTCTCCCTGTGGGAACTAATTAGCCGCAGCAGTCTGAACCCATGCACCCTCTGAGGACCTGCATGAGCTGCTGCAGGGGCTTCGTGCCCCTCCCAGGGGAAGGGCAGCATTTTGTACTGACTGCCTTTGCTGAAGTGCAGATGAGAGGAAAGTGTGATTCAGGAGGGCATAGTCAGAGAGGAGGACTACTTAAGTATTTGAGTGATTATGCTGCTTCAGTCTGACCACAGGGCGCTGCAGAGGTGCCAGAGATGGATCTCTGACAGCTAACCTGAGCACTGCAAAGCCTGTGGGCACTGTGGGCTGAGCCCTGGGCTGCTTCTGCGTAAGCCAGCTCAGGTAGAAAAACAATCTTACCCAACTCGCCAGGCACTTTGCTAATGAGAATAATCCTGGCTAGTAGTACTCACACAATCTTTTCACTCCTCTCCCTTATGTGGAGTAGACATATTTTGCATGAATCAACTGGCAAAAAATTATAGGATGATGACAAGCGTTTGAGTTTGAGGATCTTACATAAGTAATCCTAGTCATTCAAACAATTGGATGTGAAATTCCTCCATGGAACTGGTTTGATGAGGCAAGATTACCTTCTGAAGGACAGGCAGATTGACTTTCTGTAAAAGCAGATGAAACTTCTGTGGTTAGTGGTCACTGCAGAACTAGATTCAGTTTGCAATTTACCATTTCCTTTATAGATATGCAATAAAAAACTACGCTAGCTTGAATAAGCATTTCAAATACCAGCTCATTTTTATGCCAATCTTAATAAAGGGCAAAAATAAAGAATAGAATAGAATGGAATGGAATGGAATGGAATAGAAAGAATAGAATAGAATAGAATAGAATAGAATAGAATAGAATAGAATAATAGAATAGAATAGAATAGAACAGAACAGAGCAGAATAGAATAGAATAGAATAGAATAGAATAGAATAGAATAGAATAGAATAGAATAGAATAGAATAGAATATCTTTTAAAAGTCTGGTAAGCATTCTGTTTTGTCTGAAATGTAGCACTTGTTCCACTACTAAATAATTTGTGAGATCCATAAAAACTGCTATTGCTATCAACCATTTTATGTTACATATGGTGCTGTATCTGAAAAGTCTTTGAGAAGAAATTTAGCCCCAGTAAAGTCTGTGGCATAACTGCCAGTAACTGAAGGAGCCAGGGTATTACAGCATTGTTTTTGCAAGCAGAATTGTGAATTTGTTAACATATCTTTAAGAACACATTTTTAAATGAATAAATGATTAAAAGACTAGAATATAATTACATCTTAGCTGAAAATTCATATTGCAGGAAAATAAATCCTAGAAAAAAATATTAAAACTACCCAGCTGTAGGAAAAAGGAGTCTGCCTAGTTTTGTTTTTCTACATTGCCTTTAGGGAAAAGATAATACTGGGAAGAGAGCTCCTATATTAAGCTGTCATTATTACTCCTTTTGTTGTTCGTTCTGGTGATTACATATGCAAGGTGAACTGTTTTCCTGAAAATAGAAGGGGTTATTTTCCTGAGCAAAAAGAAAGGAAATAAAGCAAATTTAACCATATTTTGATTTTTATTTGTTTGTTTCCATTTTGTTTTCCCTCAAAACATTCTCTTCCAAATACCTTGTCTTGTTTAACGTTTTAGAAATCTGAGTGACTATTGGTCTGGTGTGACTTTGTTTATGCAAGTTTTAAAAGTTTTAGCCTGTCCATATGAAACAAAGTTTCCTTAAATCCAAAATCAAGCCCTAAATATACTTAATCCTCTGGAATTTTATTTATGAGCTGTGTCTTGCCTTTAATAAGAGTAGATGTGTGAGTGCATCAGTAACCAATGTCACAGGAAAGTTTTATGTCTTGAAGAATGATTCTCTCTTCCTTCTTTCTCCTCTGTTGTTTCTAGGAGAAAATAAACTATATTTCCTTATTTTTCAGTGCAGCATATTTCCTTTCTTTCCTTCAAGTGCACTGAAATGTTGGTAAGGCGACATACATTTCTGTTTTCTCCTTGGCTACATATTGCCTGGGCAGGAAATATGGGATATTGTCCAATGAACTAGGATCTGCCTCATGATGACATGCAGACCGAATAGGCAGCTAGTTCAGTTCTATACTTCTTGCATCAGTTTACATAGAGTAAACTTCATTTTTCTGCAAAATGTTGTTAGGCAAAATCTGTTGATGACCCCAGTTTTCATTTTTAGTGTCAGGCGTGCAGATTTGAGTGCCTTTTGATGGCTGGTGGCTCCATTAGCTTCTCTAAGTCGTATACTAAAGACTTTATAGGTTCAATCCTCTCCTACTTTGCTTTGCAGAGTGTTAATTAATTTGCTCAGTTGGACAAAGTTGTTACTTTGTCATTAGTCTTACTTTGCAATATTCTTTGGAGTCAGCTATCAAGTGGATATATGCAGATATTCCATCCAAGACAAAACACTGCATCAGAGGATATATCAGGATATCTTAAACTTATTTTAATTCTCTTTTGGTGGGTTTATTCGAAATCAGCTTTCTTGAAAACCAGAATTAACCTAAAATCATTTTCACTGCACAGCACTAAACGTATCCAGAGTGTGAAGTGCTGCGTGGAGGAAACAGGCATGAGATTAATGAATTACTGTGTTTGTTCAGGCACTTTTAACAGGCTCAGATAGAATCAGGGTCAGAAACACTGCTCAAAAGAAACTCAGGCTATGGTCTTTAGCATCACATCCGGGTCCTCTCCACATGAAGTGATCTCCCAGAAGCTGCTGGGTGTCCGTGACACACCTCTGCCCAGCAGAGCACTGCAGAGGTGCCTGCAGCAGAAATATCTCTCCTTGTTTCTGAAGCGTTCACTGTCTAGAGAAAGGAGTCGTCTACTACAGGAAGCTAGATGAACTTAAAAAAAAAAAAAAACAAACCACAAAAAAACCCAGGAAAGCACTTTTCAGGTGAGAGAGTAGGAATTTTAAACAAAGAGGCATGAACAAGAAAAGAAATCCAGGACTCCTGGCTATCACTGTAAACTTGTTTGCTCAATGTCTTAATTAGATGCTAAGTAATGACAAGAATCAGATGGTATCTTTATTTTAAAGTGACATTTCAATTTTTTACAGACATTATTAATGTAGCATGATTAGCTGGCCTGGAGGGAAAAATTGAGGATAAATTGTATGGTTATCAACTGCAGGTTTATTGGTCTGAGACTTCCACCACAGGGAGTGGCTGCTGTATGGAATTGATAAACGCAGAGATTTATAAGGTCAAGTTTTACGAGTCTACAGATTCCTTGCGGTGTATTACCACATCCTTATTACAAGCCCCTGCTGCTGTCCAGCTAAGCCACCAGAGGTAATATATTACACTCGCTTGTCTGTTCTTCAGGTTTTTTTCCAAAGGAAAATAAGAACAGGTCAAAATAAAATACAGCTTTCTGGGATTGTATTTGCAGCTTGCTTAGGGAGATGTAGGAGCACACTGTCAGGAACTGTGGAGTAAGCCTTGAAAAGGTGTGAAAAAGTGATTGTTTGTGACATTGGGGGAAACACAAAGTTAAATTCCTATCGGGGTAACAATTTTGTTTTCAGAAAGATAAAGAAAATTTGCATTTAATAGTGACATCTTTAGCACAGACAGACCCAGTGTCTCAAGTGCAGTAAGGTAAGTGAGCATAAGGCTCTCAATCAGCAGGTGATGTCTTGCTAAATGGTGATTTCTAATCATTAGCTAATTTGGGAAAATATGAAAAGTCAACAAATTATCTGATCAAGCTAAGATGTTCATGCATTTGATAAAGTTGTATATGGTCTGAGCAAGCTCTTTGTGAGACCATCCTGTTAATAGGATCGTTAGGTGTCTGTGCTATAACACTGCATGTAAAACAGCATCTCTCTGTGTTCTGCTTTCTTCACAGTTGCTTCCTCTCTACGATATCAACAGAGAGCTATTGCATGTGCTGTTGATGATATTGATTGAAACACACTGATCTCATAGCCAGTTAATATGTGGTATGCCAGTTAATGAAAATACTACTCTTCATTTTTTCCCAGTTCTGTGATATGTCATAAAAAGGAACATGACTAAGATGTCCTATGCAAGTACTTCAACAATTATTTAACTCAAACCAACAGCATCATGCTTTCGATGGCAAAGCTGATGTCATTATATTCATTCTGCCTATTCCTTAGTTAATTAAAAATTGTTTCTGTTATGAAACCACAAACTTTCAGGTTACGCAGGATTGATGTAACTTGTGTTACTTCAGTGGCACTGCGTTTAGTGCTCAAAGAAGGGACTAGTGGATGGAGTGATCGTGTAAAGCCTTCCTGGTTCACACTGTGTATACTCAGGCCTACAGTATGTACTCAGGCCAACTGATTCATTCATAGAAGACACAGGAGTGGAATGATACCTCTAAAAGATTGTTTGCCCCGTTCTTAGTGGATTATTCATATGTAAAATTGTTGACAGTCATTTATCTTAACAAGCTGTTTTCTGTCCCTAGAATCTGATGCAAAGTAGTACAGGACATAAACCCTAACAAGAAACAACAATTAAACTTTCTAAGTATTCATAGAGTATTACATACACGTTATGTAGTTGTAAGCAACCTTCATTGTGTTCTGCCTTTCACACAATTAACAGCATTGTAGATTGAATGTATCCTGATCCTTAGCCTTTCATCCATTGCAGAAGTCATTTATTGCCTGAAATAGTACAAATTAGCAGAAACATTGCTTGAATGGCCAAATTCCTGTCCACATGACAAGTCTCAGACATAGACTACAGAAAGCCTTGATGTTGATAGTGAAAAAAAGAAAAGCAGACTAACATTAACATAATCAGAGTTGCAGTACATACACTGAAAGAAATGGTATTATGATATACTTGCAGTCTTTAGGCAAATATGATTATCCAATGGAAATTGCTCACTTAAGAGTACAATTTAGCAGGGTTTGCATACAATGGGCAAGATGTGGTTTCAAAAGAAGACATTGTTTTTCAGGAGTGATTACAGTGGCAAAGTATTGCACCAGCCAAAATCAGCTGCTTTGCAATATAAAATAATTCAAAATATCAAAAAGTTAAAAGTTGAAAGAACTATGAATTATGAGTGCTTTCAGAATTCTTCTTTTCAAAGGATGTATCTTAAAATCCTTCTATTTTAATGCTAGCTCAGTAAATAACCTTACTTATGTACATGTGTCTACATTCTGCCTTCTTCCAGCAACAAAAGCAAAACACAAAAAAAAGAGCAAAATAATGGATTTTTTTTTACTCTCTGTTACAACTTATTCACAGATTTTTAAAATGAAAGACATTAGATCATCCACTCTGGCACTCACTTGGCTCTAGGCCTCTAGACATACAAACTCTTGCTTCTGAATCTGGGGAATGGAATGAGTGTAGGGCCTGTGAATATAATTATACATATGGACATGGTTGCATTTAGTGCCATGGCTTAGCTGACAAGATGATGTTCAGTCAAAGGTTGGACTCAATGACCTTGGAGGTCTTTTCCAAGCTTAATGATTCTATGATTCTGCATGTATAGAAAAGGAATAGTTCCAGCCATATGGTAGAAGACACATAACTGCATAAAAATCACTTAGGGTCAGAAATTCAGTATTAGTGATCAACAAAGTAAAATTACTTGAAGGGAATTTCATTTGACGTCAGGGCTATTTGCTGAGGATTTTGGAGAAAATATAAGAGAAAAGTATTGATGGGGAGATAATTCTTTTTCTTTAAGGAAGAAGAATCTCTTGAAATGTTAAAATTAATAAAAGCATCATGCGAAGGTGTTAAAATTAGTAAAGTGGGAAGTATAATGGGAAGTTGTTACTAACAGAAGAGAAAAATGTGGAAATAAAACACAAAATATTGAATGCAAACAAAATAAGATGGTTGAGAAAAAGGGACATGTGTCCAGAAAGAGGAATGTTTTGACTTAGCTACTTTATAAAGTAAATATGTGTTTTGGTAATAGTAAAATTCTCTGTCTCTGAGTTTTTACCCTACCTGTGGATATGACTGTTTGGTCAAATGATGGTGTTCTGCAGCTGCTGAGATGATTGTTGAGTCACACAAAGGCTTGGAGATGAGATGAAATTCTTTGACTGACAGTCTGACACATCCCTGCTGCCTTTTGCTGGTAGAGATAACCGAAAATTGGAAAATTTCTTTCACATGAAAACAACATACGTCATGTTGGTGTATTTGTATTTAAGTAACAGGTATTTAAAACATGACATGCACTTGTTTTAAGGCATTTATGTAAACTGAGTAATAATTAATAGAAAAAATGAGAGATTACAGAGCAGGAAAAGAGATTCTAATAGATGAAACAATACAATTGGAGAATGAAAGAAAGAGAAGGGAGAAACTAATAGTGAAAGTAAGAAAGAAAAATATTATTCCTTCACTTGATTTTTGTCCTTGTCCTTTCAAGATTACTGCACTTTTCTATTTCTCTTCCCTTTCTCTTTTTTAACCCTCTTTCTTCACAGATGGTCTTTCTTTTTTTTTCCCCTCAGTTTGGAACTGAGTGGGATTTATGTTTAAAGTGGAATGTCCTTCTACCCTCACACTCAGAACAGACATTGAAAGAGATCTCTGTATGGCAGAGAGGAGAATGGAGGACTGCTTTTTATGTCATACAATATTGGTTCAATACTGAAAGAGAAAAATTCTCTAAGGCTGTTTAATATGTGCTTCCTGACCCATGGGACTTGTCAAATCCTCAAACAGTTCCACTTTATTAAGAAGTAGTTAGAGCAACTGGAAAGTGCTTTGACCTGTTGGCACATCCTGAAGAGCCTCAGAGATTCTTTTATACTTAAACTCAGCATTGAAACAACACTAAACCTTTGAAATTTCTAGCTCTTTTTGTTTCCTATTCTCTTCTCCAAGCCTTAAGAGAAAAAAAAGTGTTATTTGTTCCTATAACTGCTGCCAGCTTTACACATTATTGCATATTTTAGCCTGCTCATTGAGCTCAAACTAGGTCAACATCAATTTTTTAAAAATGGCTCTGTTTCCTGAGCTTCAGTCTTTACAGTAAAGTCATGAAATAAGGCAATGATAAATTTGACGCAAAAAGAGGAGGTCAATCCTAAATATAAATGCAAAGGAAATGCAGAACTCCTATTTATACAGCTACCACTATCTTATTTCAGTTTATAAACTCCTAAAGTCCGGAGAGGTTAACAGATACCTGGATCTTAAAACCACAAGGAAGGTGTAAATCTTTGCTCTCTTATTTCAAATGGCAGCTCAATCATTTCTACTCAGAAAACATACAACAGACAGATGAAAAGACATGTCATAGTCACAGTTGCTGTAACACCCAGCTTAGTCCTCTGTTTACATTGTGAAGAGATAGAAAATGTCCACAGAAACCGTGGATTTGTTCTGCACAGATACATTCAGCAGAGCAGCATTACTTTCAGTTCCCTCCTAGATGCAGTGGAGCATAACACAGCTGACTACTGCAGAATGTTGGCAACTAAGAAACTCAGTTACTGCTGTTATCCAAGGAACTAGGAGCTTGATCCAGAGTTAGGTGAATCGGAGAAAAAGTCTGCATGGATTTTGGTGAGTTTGGGTTCAGGTCCTATCTCTTAATTCCTCTTTGCTTCCACAAGATTTTACATTTATGCATGTCCATTGCCTTCACGTGAAATTACTCCTGACTGTAACTGAAGACATCCCCATAACAATTATGTTCTTCCTGATTCTCATACCTTGTCCCTGGTAACAAAAGTAGAAGGCACATGGTGATTTTGAAGCCAATGAAGGCGCTGTCTTTGGCAGAGTTATCCGTTGAAAACAATGATCTGCCCATTATTTCTTCATGTCATAGTCATAATTCTGTTTATTAAGAACCAAGAATTATTTGAAGTTGGGACTTATCATTACTTACATGTTAGATACTTAATTCTGATAATCACAGAATCAATGGAAATAGATGAGCATTTGCACCAGGCAGCTCATCCTACTTTAGGAAGGAATGAATCATTTTCTAGAGTTACCTCCTTCTTTTTACTGAGTAGATAGGAAATGTAATTAAATTATCCACCTAATTTTAAGACAGACACTAAGTCAGAGGAAACAAGCTGAGTTGTTAATGTCATTAAAATCAGTTCTTTGTATTATGCACTTCCTAGACATAACACTGCATTCAGTTCCTTTGCGAGGAACAAATGTGGCGGGTGATTGTACCATAATAACAGAGCAGTCCAGATGAGATGGAGTTGGCTCTTTCTTCTGGGTGACTAAAAGCTATTTGGGAATGGTATACAGGAAATTCTCACCTATACTCTGCAGCTTGTAAGTTTTAATTAATAAAAACTAAGGGATGAACAGACTTAAATATTGCATGCAAATATAAATATTTATATTTACATGATACTGTAAATCTCTAAACCTGTGTTGTCCTCTATGCCTTGAAAGAAAATTATCAGTTGCATTTAGAAAGCAGTATTTCTATTTTTTACTTATTGAATCTTTTTCTCTCCCTAGCCTGCTGGAGCCCTGCTATTTTCCTGACACTGGGGGCTAGCGTGATGTGACAGACAATGTTTGGATTTAAGCTTCTCGTAAAATCCTTTTGTTTCTCATTACCTCATCCTTTCTTACTCAAAGACTACTTCTGAAGTTCCAAATTCAGATTCATGTTTTTTAAAGCCCACTGATCAAAGATACTTCACATTTGAAGAACATGAAAAATAATCACAAATAAGAATCAAAGACCTAGTTTTTAAATGGAGAATGAATATGCACCATTCATTTGTGTACTTGACTCTCTTTCTTCACAGGTCTTCCCTCTTGACATTTGACAAGGTCTGTTATCTATATGTGGGAAGAGTGCAAATATATGTGGATAGTCCCATGTAGGAGCTATGTCCTCATTTTCTTCCTGAAGACCTAACATTTTAAATGCTTCCCTTCTGTTAGATCCTTTAGGGATCTTAGGATCTAGATGACTGAATCCTGCTCTTCATGTCACCTGGCCCTACCTGGCGATGGCTAGGTCATTCCATAATTCTGACTTAAACAGTTTGTGATTGTTTTAGGATAAAGGGAAGTTCAAAGGGGAACAACTGCTAGCAGGAGAAGAGACGAAGGTGTTTCAGGAAATCAGTGGTTTGGCTTGGAAATTAAAGTTTTGATTTTGCTCAAGAGTATTATTACTGAATTCCTTTGGTGGTAGATCAGGCCTCACTTAAACATTTTTCAGATGATGGAATACTTACTTGCCCCAAAACACCAGGGAAAAAGGTATTGCAAAGTTCCACAAGAGCTTTTGCTCTTAGATTTACATCTCAAACTGCATGCCAGTTCACGTTTCACAAAGTGGGCCCTTGTCAGCAAAAATAGTATGTCCTTTCCTATTGGCTCAGCCAATTTTTAACTGATCAGTCACCAATAACTAGTTCCAACTGCTGAGTTTCATGTTTTACTCTAGGAATATTGTAGGTTCCAGTTCTGTGACATCCCAAGTTTTGTCATAGAAGTACATCAAACAAAGGACCTTATAGAAATCCATTCAGATTAAGACTCTTGGCAGATTTTAACTAGTGAACTTTACAATAGTTTAAAGGATTTGAATGAAACAGTTATGAAATCATGTCTCAAGCTTGAGTCTACCATCGTTAAGTTTTTATCTGTAGTATACGTCATCCCTTAAGGCAGTACTTGAACCTAGATAAGAATTATGTTAATTATTCCTATGTACCTCCTATGCACAGGAGCATTGCAGTATGTAATGGAGCAAGCAGCGTTGCAGAGAAAATCACAAGGAGACCTTGCTGGGATGTTAACATTTAGCTAAATAATGGGCAATTAAAGTTAAGCTTCTATAACATGAAATATTAGACATCTAAGCAGTGAGAAGTGCCATGAGTCTACTTCTTCCATCATGTGCTTGCATTGTGGTAGTGCAGAGCAGACTCATCTTGATCCATTACTGAATTCTGCTATTGAGGTGAAAACACAGAGCTGAAATACACCTCCTCTTTCCTAAAAGCGATGTTATAAATCTTCTTTAATTTTTACTTAATTATATCTCTATTTCTAATCACTGAATTCTTTCAATCAGAGCTCATCTGTGATTAGGGTTTTCACTGTTAAGGCCTAATTTCTGATATAGCCATATATATAGGTACATACATATATATATATATATACTCATGAAGCAGCTGTGATTGCTGTCTCAGGGTTGTGCTTGCAGACACCAATGATCACCCCCCACTTCAGAAGACAAACTTTGAATGTTGGGGAGCTGTTATCAACACAGCAACACAAGTTCGAGTTACTTTTTTTGATAGAGTTGTAAATTCAAACCACATTGGCAAAGACAACAGACCTACTGCAACTCACCATTTGCACCTGAGAAGTGTAATGCCTAATTGAAGCCATTTCACTGGCTCAAACTGAAGTTCACAAGGCTTTACTTGACTGCAGAGGAGCTTTGCAGTGATAGAGCAGTGGTTGTGGCTGGAATAACTTGGGAATTCCCTACGCAGGACATGGTGTATGTTTATCTCATTGCACATGTCCCCATGTGATAGTAATAATGCCGATCTGACAGGTCAGTAAAATATTAGCTGCTCCCTCCCTCAGTACATTTAACATGAGGTAACAGTGTAGTTTGTCAAAAACAAAGGTGAGGGAGAGCAAATGTTGTGTGACTCCTCAGTGGACAGTGCCATCGTGTTTTTACTCAGTGTCGTTCTGCCCGGAGATACAGTTTTGACAAACTCTGAATAAGCCAATGGTTGTGTTCTGAGAGACCCGAGCTTTTCTGAACAACACGTGGACTACAGCTGCAGTTGAAATCTGTTTCATATTTAGTGTAACAAATTATGCAAAGTACACCAAATAAGACCCATTTCAAATTCCAGTGGGCCTTTCTGAAAACATTTTAGAGAAATGTTTTCCTTGCTGTTTCCCTTCTGCTCTCATTAAAAAGGTGAATCACTAAAAGTAATTGTGTAACAAAACAAAATGACAAGTCTGTTCAGAAAACAGCATGATAGGCAGTAGAATTCCCAAAGAAAAATCTTCCTGTCTTTTATATTAGTGAAAGTTTGACTACATAATCCAGAATGGACCCTTGGCTTAGAAACTGCATATTCCTAGCCAACAAGAAAAGTTTCAAATATTTCTCACCATAAAATATTTTAAACTACCCTTTTCAATATTTCTCTGTACTGAATATTTCTTTTTATTTACGTGGAAAATACCACATAACATCAACGAGACTGGACTATTCTGCGGGCTGTTTAAAGAGGCAAACAATTTTAATAGAAGATAGAAATAGAAATAGAAAGGTAAACGAAAAGACTGGAAAGAAATAGATGTCTTTGGTTCAGATCAAAGCTCAGTTGGTGATTACCAAAAGTTATTTATTTGGGTTCCTTGGGGAACAAAGTCATTTTGTTTGTTTGGTTGGTTTTTTAACTTGACATTAACTTCATATTGTTAACCTCAGATGTTAAAGTCATGCCAGGCCACAGAAATAATGATTCTTAGAAAACTAAGAATGTGGGGACTTTCTATGTGTTGTTTTGGTTTATAGCTTTTCTTTTTAAAAACAGAACAAAACAAAACAAAACAGAACACCACAAACCAAATTTTAAGGTTTAGAAATTTTTTGTTGGATGTAATCACATGGCTCCAAACAGGGGCTTTACAGAGAAGTATCAAATATCTTGACCATGATAAAAATCACAAGAACAGGGAATACTCTGAATTAGTGGTTGGTGACGAGATGAGGGAAAATCAAATCTGACTAACAGTCTTGCCTTGGAAGTTATTGAGCCATCCCTGCCATAACTGAGGCAAAAACATGTGTGGGAAAAAGGCTGCTCTATTTGTGTGTCCTGTATCGTATTGGTAGTTATTTATAAGTGTCTGTGGTGTCAAGACTCAGTCCTGTATGAGGTCATTTGGCTCAGCAGCCCCAGCTACTCACTGGCTGACATCATAATTCTGATCTTTATTGGTAAGTCTATCCAGCCATGCTAGTTTATGGCTCAAGCCAGCATGCAAGACTAAATTCCCCAGCCATCTATTCTGCTCCTATAAGTTGTCTCACACTTTGGCTCAGACTAGGAGCAAAGAAACATATTTGCCAAGCAGAAAAACTCAGGGGTGGATTAAGCAGTACAGATACAAATGAAACCACGCTGAATAAATCTGCACTTAGGCACAGCTAATGCAGTACAGAGACACCCTTTGAGATTGCCTCAGTGACTTGAACCAGCTATTGTCATGTGTAAAGGCCCTCACCCCATCAAGTGCTGGAAAAACTTGTATCCCAATAACAACCAGGGATAACTCCTATTGCACATGGTATTCTTATGCCTTTTTGTCCATGTCACCAGACAAAAAGAAGGCAACAAGCAGAAAAAAATCCTACAGAATTTGAATTTACTCAAGCTCAGTGGTAAATATGAGGGAATTCCCCTTCTCATTTCAGCATCAGGAAAAGAAGATAACTGTTCATTCTTGACTTAACTGCATCCTTTGACTTGACTATATTTTCTAGAATGTTTTTACTATTTCTTCATTCCAAGGGAATGTTTTGGGTTTGTTTTTTTTTTTTAATTGATTTGGCATCTTAAGCTGTCTTAAGCAAGAAAGACAAATTGTTAACAAAAATACATTGTTAAATCATCTCTTCACAATCATTTCTGTAACGTATCCAATCCACAGCATGCCAGTATAAAAAAATTAATTTCCTTGGCACATTTGCATTTATATTCTGTAAAGTACTTGAGTTATCATTCTTCTTTTCTTTGTGATTTATGCAAGTAATGCATCTTTTTGACAACACAGTTTCATGAAGTTTAATAGTCCTATAATCTTATAGGTGTTTATTGACATATTCTTTACCAACTATTGTTATTTCTCTTAGCATTTAAGATTGAATTTAATTATTTCTTTTTTTTACTGACATATTGCCCTGGTAACCCAGATATGATGTCCAGTTAGCTCAGTATTATTTCTACCCATGATCTCAGCACAACCACTTTCTAAGCAGTTTCCAGGATGAACTCCTAGCAAATGTAAGGATATAAGTATGCTCATGTTACGGCATGGTAGAAGCCTATTCTCCTGGTAAATACGTGTGTTGCTTGTGCTTCTAGCCTTTCAGCCTCCAACACAATGTGGTTCTTAGGTAGTGGCATCACCACTTTGTGTCTGTTGTTAAGGGCTGACAGCACGGCCTGCGGCACAAACCCCTGGCATTAAGGCAGAACTGTGCTGAAGTGTCCATCTCTAGGTGTGAGTAACTTTCAAGAAGCTTAGCTGGCTTCAGAACTGTCACTGTGTCCCTCTGCCTGAGCACCACACGCCTTGCTGGAGGTGAATTCCCCCTCTCTCTCCCTCCCAGCCACGGGGCAGCCAGAGGAGCAGTGTGCTCCCCCTGCCAAACTGAGCCAACCGGGAGCGACTGAGGAACTGTGCTGACCATTCCTCCAAGACAGCAGCATCCTCCCCCACTTTTCTCATCATCTACTAATTTTGTTATGCTTTCCCATAAAGAAAACAAAACAAAACAAATAAACTCATCTGGCAAGAATTATTCTTCACCAAGCAATTGTGGTTGATAGTTCAGTTATCCTCTGAGAGGGGAATTTGAAAAATGATTCAGCCCTAACCTATCCCAAATTCTGTCAAAATTGGTGTTACTTTTACCATTGGCTTTAAAGTTAGCAAGTTAGGCTAATGTTGGCAGTTTCAGTGCCACTGTAATTCAATCCTGTGGATGTTCTCCCTTTTATTTTTAAGAAATAACTTAAAATTCACAGCACTTCCATTTTCGGTGGGTTTTATTATTATTAATATCTATCAAGGCGAATGAGTTTCACAGCAACTGTTGAGAAGATTAGCACCAATTCCTATCCTTTCATTTAGAAAGAATCACTCCTCCTCATATATTTGTAAAAGTGAAGTATTTTCTTTAGAATCCCTGTAAGAAGTAAACTTTGTTTCCCCATCTGTAAGTTTTAAATTACCTTCTGTTGGACTGCACTTATTTCTCCTTCCCTTTCTCTCTTCTTCTTATCACCATCCACGTTCATCCCTATCCAGTACTGACTTTAGATATTTACTATTTCCAAATTTTTCATGTTCATGGTGAGCGGAATTTGTTGCAGCTAACAGTGACTCAGATTTTATGCACACTTTTCCATTCAGATTTGGTCATACCTGTAACTACCTTGAGATTTAAATTGCTTTGGCTTTGGCTGTGGCCGTGTGGCTCTGGATACTTTTATACACTGATGCAAAAATAGTTTACAAAAGATATACAACATTTACTAAGGATATACAGAGCATTCCATTTTCAAATGCCTTCACTTTTTACAGTTATTGATGATTATTTTCAGCTTTGCATTCAGCTTTATATATGTTATTTCACTTGCATTGTCAGATTATAGCTGTGAGCTTGTTTTTAGTTATGACACTAAGGACATCTCATTTTTCTGTAGATTTCTTTGTTATAGCTGGACTTAGATTTCACATCACAATCCACCTATCAGAATTTTCATTATGCCTCCAAAGCCATAATCACTGTCAGATGCTGTATCATTCCTCTTGATCATTTGACATATTCCTCAAATATACACACAGACATGGAGGTAATTAAACTCATGTATCCTTTCTATTCTTCTTCTCTTGTTTCAGCAAACCATATCTTCCCTTTTACTTTGCAAGTAATGACATCTGAGTTAACAGAACTCTATTCAGCTGCTATGGTTTGAAGTATATTCAATAACATCTTCATGTTTATCAGTGCTCCTCCTACTACAATGGAAATTGTTTCACCCAAACAGACCATTGCCTCGTTGAGATATCCTGAGAGGATCAAAAACCTGCCCCTTTCTACTGCCATGATGAAAATCACACGCTCTGGATGTGCTTATTCTGTTTAGCCAGGGCCTGTCTCTTTATTCTGAAATGTCCTCAAAACCACTGCCCAAGTGCTCTTCTGGGGGCCTAAAACTTCATAGCATCAAATGATTAAACTTGCCCAACTGCAAATGATACTTCTGTCATGAAAGAAAATGGATGGTATAGTCTAACAGTTTT
This sequence comes from Atrichornis clamosus, assembly GCA_013400975.1. Lineage (NCBI taxonomy): Eukaryota > Metazoa > Chordata > Aves > Passeriformes > Menuridae > Atrichornis > Atrichornis clamosus. The sequence continues at coordinate 94,221 of WBMZ01004232.1, forward strand.
CTGATTAAGAAGTTGAAGGCATCAGAACTGCAAAATATCTGTGATTATTAATACAAGACAGATCAATGCAGGCTAGTTGAAATTAGGTATGGTGTGTCATATTATCCATAGTTTGAAATTATGTATATTAGGCATCTCTAACTAAAATAATAAAAAATCAGAGCAACATGTTCATTAAGTTCTATAGGTTGCTGAGAGTCCCATTTATTATCTAAAGGTGAATATAGAAAAGTCATGTTGTTCAAGAGTGGTTTTTGAACACAAGTCCATCTGGTGATTTGATAAAAGTATTTAGTTTCTCAAGGCAATCTGAGTGTATACTCCCTAGGCGCCACCGTTTATAGTTTAAATATGACTTGCATGTGGATCCAGCATTACAAATAGGAAACAGCAGCCCTTGGACTTGTACTCTAATGTGGTCCTTTCATCACCCAGTTACCCTTAAGCATCTCCTTTCCTATTGTAATTTGGGCTAAATGCAAAACATTAGTCCTATCAATAAAAACTAATGCTTCTACTTAGAAAAAGAGAGGTATATATAAAATAAAGGAGATAACTGCCTTGCTTTTCCTTGTATCCAGGAAGTTAACTGGATACTGGCCTGCAGCCATCTACTTCTGGACATAGGATTAAAGAAGCAACACCGTTGTCATGAAGGATCAACCTACACCTGCATCCTTCAAATCAGTTTACCAGGGAATGTGTCTTACTAACTGGTGCATGCAGCCAAAATCAAGGAACTGCTTTATTTTTCCATTGAGAGTTTAACTGAAACAAATATTTCAGTCCTAGTGAGTATGAGGAAATATGATTGAAGAAATAGGGAAAATAGGTGCAGCAGCAGGAGTATATAAAATTTTTTGTCACTGAGAGAAAAATGTAAAGTTAACTTTCTTTCTTGTTTTAGATTAGCTGATGCAGCAATTAAACTTTATTTTTAGCGCTGATATTTCAGGTAAAAGTCAGAACCAAGAGATCATTATAGAAAACATACATGAAACTAATAAATGCAATATTCTAGAAAATCAAGACAGAAATCACATTTTCAGCTGCTGTTAAGCAAGGTAATTATAGTAAAGTTAAGAGAAGTACTTTTAGTTTCCAGTACCTGACAGCATCTCTGCTGTTGATACTAAGATATTTTAAATAGCAGAGTTGTGTAAATTCCCCATGTCATCAAAGAAGTAATGTGCTTAAAAAGAGAATCTGCACAGTAAAGCTGAGAGAACAAGCTGCAACTGCAAAATTCAAAGTGCTAGTTTGTTCAGGAAAGCAGCACTAAATCCTCACTCTTGTGCGTCTTCACTCAAGAGAAAAAGGTTCTTCATGGAACTCCTATTGAAGTCAAGCAGAAGGGTAATAAATTCTATGAAAAAATTTTGTTAAGCATATTCACTATGGTGAATAAATGACTGAATTATGGTCTAGACCTCACCTTGATAGTCCCACAGTTTCTTACACTGCAAGTCAACCTGTTCTTTGGCATAGCTGCAGTTTGGCAAAGGTAGTTGCAAGAACAACAATGGATAAAACTAAACAATCTGCTTTTCAGATAGAAAATTCTTTTGTGGCTTGTACAATGTCCTCTGTGTAGTGTGCAGCTCCAGGCACAGCACGGAGTGTTAGCAAATAGTCTCTCATCCTCACTTTCCAAGGAAAGGTTTGCCTAAACCCCTCTATTGACTTACCCTGTTTCCTCCCAGCAGCCTGACAGATTCTACTTCCGTTACCCTCTTTGTTTCACAAAGGACACATGCTTTTGTTTGCTTCATGCTTCTTATCCCTGCACAATGATTCTCCCTTTTTCAGATCTCTCTCCAAAGCCCTCAGCTTCCAGTTAGGCACCCAGTGCTGAGCACTTCAGTCTTTGTTCCAGCCTTGCCATTTCAGTGTGCTGTAAACAGGCAAGTTTCATCTGTAACAGTAAGCATATTTGTGACCTTCCAATCTTGCAATAATTCTTGTCATCTTGCACTTTTCCCAAACATTTGCACCTTTTTTTAAATAGTTACTGTTTTAGTTAATTGGGCTGTGGTCTTTATTTTAAATTGCCTGTTAAGCTCCATAGACACCTGGGGCACTGGATGCATAAATAATACTTAGTAAAAAACAATGAGATCGAAGCTCCCATTAAATTGTTTCATGGTAACTTTCACCTAATGAACTCACATCCGGCAACAGGAAAATCAGATACTTAGTAGGGAGTATCAAAGCAGGTTTTAAGGTAATTCATAAAAGATATACAGTTAAGAAACCTGGAAGACCTGGAAGATGCAAACTAGAGGTCTTTGACTAATGGATATACTTAGCTAATTGAAACTGAGGAAGCATTTGCTAGATTCCAAATAGTTTTGGAAAATAAAAATGAACATTTGCATTTAGTTCCATGTACTAGGTGAGAGGGAAAACCTATTAGTCTGTAAGCATGTTTGGAACTCTCACAGGACAAGGCACAGTTTTAGCAGCAACATTCCAAAAAAGCTGCTAAATGCATACATTCACGATGTTCAGAAAGAAGTAGGTTATTGACTAATGTCAACTATTCCAGTTTTCTGAACTTTGTTCTAACTGTTCATATTCTGGGGGGAATGGTATGAAGTCCAAGATCTCATTGCAGTCATTCTGATACTGTCATGATCTTTAACCTCTAACACCTCTGTGAGATACAGCACAGTAATTGTCCTAACTTCAGTTATGGAAAATATCTGCCCAGAGCGTCATCATAGATGGACTCGGGCATCATGATGGCATGTAATGCCCTACCTAACCTTTGCCACCTACGGCTTCAATCCTGTTTACATTCCATTGGGAGATTTGAGAGGCCGTGAACATGGTCTGGTTTGAATATTCATTCAGAGACAGGAAGACTGCTGAATTGCCTACCCTCTAGAAAGAAACTCTCTTGTCCCAGTGAATGGTGTCCTTTGGTAGTCACACAAAGCCTGGAGAAGGGCGTGAGGTGGCTGTATATGTGTCTTCTATTTGTCTGTTTCTGTCTCCTGTTTGCTCAGTGTAGTTAAAATGTCACTGATCCAGAAAGATATGAGAAGAAACAGAGAAAATATATATAAATTTAAGGCTTTATACATAACCTTGTAGGTAAGAAATATATTGTCATGGGAAATGTGTGTATCCATATAATCTTACAAGCAATTCTGAATCCAAAACTCATTTTCAGCAATCATTTACAGGATTCAAATTTTGGTTTATGTCTTCTCAACTGAGTACCCTAACTCATAACATTATTATACTCCAACTTTCTGCTTCCATTATTCATATCAATCAGCAATTTTAAAAGACACACAGCAGGGCTCCATCTCAGTCTAAAACTTTGCAGTTCAAGTACCCAGGTAGCAGAAAGCTAAGGCTCAGATTGTTTTATAAAGAAAAGGAAATCTAATTTAACACACCCATGTCACCACTAACCTTTGAGTTGTGGTTCCTGCTGAGTGCTGTGAGTTTCAGCAATGATATCACTACAACATTCAGAATCAAGGAGCTACATTTTACTGAAGCTGTGTTGGCGTGATTAGAGCTTTTTCAGGAAAATATGCATTGCTTCTCCCGAAGTGAGAGTTCGGAGGAAACTACAGAGTGCAGAGACATGTTAGAGTCTCTGGAGGATTAGTGGAGTGCAGCCAATATGCTTGGGTTTTGCCAAAGCAGGAAGGGGAGGTGGCACTGTGAGTGCTCAAGAGACACCAGCAGTCTGATGCAATGGAAACAGGAGTGAAGAGGCAGCACATGAAGGCCTCATGTGGGGCACAGAAGGATAAGTCATGAGAGTCTGAGGGAACGGGTGGAAGAAGCCATGAACTGGATTGCCTAAGCCCAGACACCATCAATTTTAACAAATGTATCATTTACCAAAATGTCCAAAAGTGCTGAATTAGAAAAATGTGAGGGAAACACTCCTTCTCCTGCTATCAGCTACAATTTGACTTATGGATCAAATCCTGCAAACAGGATGGACAATCCAGCAAAAGAATTCCACCACACTGGGGCAGTTCAGGGCACTACAGGGAGCATGATGAGTAGTGAGCTTTCAACTTCCATATTGTTTTCAATTAATTTGAAGTATTTTAGTTAATTGACATTAGATGAGTTTTTGTTGCAACATGTAAAACTTCATCAAGACATGAAAAACTATCCACAAGCAAAAGAATGCACAGCTGCCTGTTCTAGAAAAGCACCTGTTAAAGACTTTCCTGTGTATCAGTGGTAGTTTGCATTAACCTTTAAAAGTCTAAATTTGCTTCTGGTGTATGTATTTTCAGAATATGGCTTTGAGACTAATAAATAGGTGTATAAGTGTATAGGCAGCATGTGCGAGTGTGTCTCCGTGTGTATGTGTGTGCCTGCATAACACACTTGCACTTAGAAGAACAAAAGTGTTGCAGTGGTTGCACAAAAGAGGCTTTAATTTTACTTACAACACTCCTATGAGGATAAAACTCTGGCCTGTAAAGATAGTCCATAAACATGTTTTTCCTACTTGTTCTTTTCTTAGTTTTGTCTTCTACTTGTTCCTGAGAGAAACAGTGAGAAGAGAGGCAACAGACATCGGTGATCCCATAAAACGTGTTCAATTTATTAATAAGATTTTAGAAAAAGATGAGACCCAGCAGCCTGTAGACAGGAGTAAGTTCTACAACAGTCTGGTTACCAATCATTCTGAGAGCCAGCTAACAGCTGTCTGACCATTGGATATGGCTATTTGCATGGCTAACAATTGGATGTCTATCTACCATGTGAATGGCTTGCAACAAGCTGTTTGTTTGGGGACTATTCATAACGGCACAGTCAAAAGTCTCCTGAAAGGCATACTCGTTTCCATTTCTGTTCTTTACCCTTCTAAAATTGGCAATTTATTACATCAAAAAATAGCAGTCAACCCAGAAAAGGACAAAATTGACACAGTTCCCTTTTGATCTTTCAGTTTTGAATAGGCACCCACCAATGAACTTCCCAATGAATATTCATTGGATGCAAAAGAAGTACCCAGCATTTTTTTAAACAGCGATTTTACTCTAAATATTTAATACAAGAGATAACTCTTGATACTTTATATAGCAGAGATGCAGTTCCAAATATTTTTAAAACAGGAGTTAATCTCCTTGCATACATTTGCTGTATTATTCTCTTTCATTTGATATATATACTCTTTTCCTGTATTTCTCCATACTTCTCCTCTTGTGGCAGGTTATTCCATACCTCTCCTTTGCACAGTTTATTTCACCTTTCTCTAAAGCAACTGTTAGTGTTGCCTTTGGCATAAGAAGTTTACACCATCAGTTTGATGCAATATGCCAAATGCAGTCTTCCTTTGCAATCTATAGAATTATTTAGGAATTTACAGGGAAATTATTTGAAATTTCCTTTTACTGCAAAAAGGTAATGGGCCAAAATACACTTTGTATGTGCCAAATTCTATTCATTGAAGTTTCTCTGACTTCAAGGCAGTCATTCCAAATTTCCACCAGTGCAATCAAGCGTGGAGGTTAGTCCAACACTTTCAGAAGACATTCTGATTTGCTACAAATGACTACAAAATAAAAATGAACTAACTTTAACGTAGAAAACTCAGAAGAAGTGCTTTTTTTCACTCTATAGCAGGATAGATGGATCATGGGATTTCACGTATGACACATACAATACACTATTGTCAATGTTGTTCTTTCTATTAGACCTAACAAGACAAAAGATAAATAAGAGCCCTTAAGGGTAAAGCCTACTGTCTTTACACAAGATATTTCATAGTTCTCAAAGGAAAAGATATATTAGTTCATATAATTAATAAATTAATTTTCTATCTACTGTAATTTCATGCCATATTTTAGTGTTATGTTCTACATTAAAGGATTCAAATGTTCTCATGACAAAACCATTTAAAAATACTGTTCAACAAATCAGCATACTCAGCAGTTTCCAGTTGCTTCTCCACTGAATAAAAGGCCAGTCTTTTTCCTTGGGATGTCATCTTGATGCTTCAAATATCCTAAACAACTTTGTTAGGGCTTTGGAAATACACAAAGTTCAGTGCCAGTGGATGACTGCAGCAGGAGCCGCCTGTAGGACCCTTACCCAAGCAAGGATCCTGCAGGCTGGGCTTGCCTGCAAACAGGACCAGATGCTTTTGCATGTTTCTTCAACTCACATTGAAGCAGCAATTTACAACGCAGCAGTTCGCAACTGATGAGACACAACGTTACTTAGGATTTCTGTTGATATGATACTAAGGTGTTTGGCAGTGAGATTTACAACATTGTAATCGAATTAATTATAAGCCCTGGAAACAGATTTTTAAAACGCAGGTTCAGAAATAGTGAGGGAGGTTTATTTTGTTTTCCTTTTTAACTCTAAGTTCTTCCCATTCTGCCACATTTTGCCTACAGTCATGCTTTTCCATTCACTGATTAGATTACCATGCTGCTTGCTAAACATATTATGCTCCTGAAAGTCACTCAGAAGCTCCAGCTGGTGCAGATGCAGTGACCCGCTCCTTTAGTCAGACTGGTCAGAAGAAACACGCTGCACTGGTGCATTACTTAGTGCTTCCCTTCAGAGGGCAAATTACCATGCTTGTTTGAGTTTGAGAGCCATACATGATCTGAGACTTAACTACCTGAGACACACTTTCTCTCATGCACTGCTGCAAGCCTCTTGAGAATAACCAAGAGATTTAGCAGCATTTTAGCTGCAGATGAGAACATCAAATTCTCACCAGACTTCCCAACTCTGGAGTTTTCATGCCCACATCACAAGAGTAGTTGGGAGTGCATCTTCTGCATGTGGAAATTGTACCACTTTGGTTAGTTAGATCTGCTTACTTTAATGATAATGTCTGAGTGATGGATATGTAGCTATATTGGAATTAAAGTCCTATTTTTTCCTTATTACTCTTCTGCTCAAAACACCAAATATAGGATTCATCTCAACTAATATATCGACAATGAGAACTTCTCCAGCTTAACATATCATCTAGCCTTCCTTTGGAGTCAGTTAGAAGAAATTCAAAGAAAATTATTCTTGTTAGTTTAAGGATCAGATCTACAGGGATCCAACAGTGGGAAGCGGTGGTTACGTCTGTATTCTGCAAGTCAGAACTACAGTAAAGATCATCTCATCAATTCTGAATGTGCAGATTTGTCCACAGAGCACAGTGCAACAATAGTTTAAAGCAGATGTTAAAGCCCAAAAGCACCAGAGCCACGCTATCACGGTTCTGTGGTTGACCTACTAAAACTGTTTCTCAGATTGCTCAATGCCATCTGCATAAATCTACAATTGTTGACTTCTGTAAGGTGGAATTAGCCCAGATATCTCTGCAACAGAATACATTGCAGACACGTCCCTTCACATTCACTCATCAGAGAATTAGAGTTGCATGGAAATGGATCTACAGCTTGATCTAATAAGATCAACCATCTTCATACTGATAGAAGTGCATCAATGTCAAGGGTTATACATGTTTAAAATCAGTCCCCAAACTGACATAGTTATATTAGAAAGCTATATCTGTAGCCCAAGTAGCTCTTCATGGACCTTCAGGGCACAGTGCAAACCCCATCTCTTTATTCAGGCTTTTCTCTAGCGTAAATAGCCTTTTTTTCTTTTTTTGATTGCTCAGCCAGAGGGTTAAGGACATTACTTGTGGGTCTTTGTTGTATTATATCATAGGTAATTGAAAACTTAAGTAGTTTAATCTTCAGGCAGGCACCAGTTGGCAATGTATCAGATTTTATTGAATTGTTTTAATGTGGGGTGTACTGTGAGGCCAAGGGCAAGGCAGAGAGTTTCAGCTTTATTGAATCAAATTTGGAGAGTATGTATTTGGTCTCCACGTATACTCTATTCATGTAGAACATCAAAGACTTTTTAATCATCCAAGCCTTGGAATTTTATCTCTTACTGCCCAGGCTGACTTGTACTGTTTACATGTTCCCTGGTGGATGTAAATTCTCCAAAAGACAGTATAAATGCCTCTTGTAGGGCTATGGGAATTACAAATTGTGGCTAATAATGATGTCTCAGCTGAAATACTCCACTGTATCACATTTTGTTTCAGTAGTCACAGAAGACCCACTAAGTAAATGCTTGTGCATGTGCAGCCTGAGACCTGTAGTCTGCATTCTAATCCTGCTCTTACAGACAGCAGTGCGGGGGTTGGTTTTGCCTGAGTTTGGTTCAAGATCAGTGATAGAGCAGGTGTAGCTCACACCACCCCAGTGCAAACTACCCACTGCTACGTATCTTGCTGCCTCTTAGACACAACTTATCCATTTACACTGATAACTTCTCATCCAAGTGCTTATGTAACATCTGGATTATTTTTACTTTAACGAACACAGTTTCGTCTCGTACATGTCAACACAAAAGGTTCGTGGTCATCACACTGATCACATTACATACCCCATGGCATCTCTCAGTTGGTTCCCATATTCCTAAAAGATGCGAGGCAGGTTCTCCACCTCAGTTGCAAAGGCTTTTATGACATATTACATCATTCATATCATTTCTGTGTAGTTCCCAGAGGTCACTTAGCACCTGTCATCATGATTTTGTACGTGTCCCAGATAACCACTTTAATGATTTCTGCCTAGCTGGGGAGACATTTTCTGTGAATATATTCACATTTTTCTCTGTCTTCTTTCAAGCCCGACCTGCCAGTCACCCTGTTAAGCTCCCCAACGTGTCCCAGACCATGCTAAACACAGCTAACAGGAAGAGAGATCCAAAGCCGTGCGGTTGCTCCTCTGCAGCCCGCAGTGCTTCCCTTGCAGCACAACAAGTCACTGCTTAGGACTGTCGTGCCTGCACCGAGAGTGGAATGGACAGCAGCCAAAGAGATTTTGAAAAAAGCCTGTAGCTAATGAATTGACTGTTGTATGGTAAGTCGAGGGGCTCTGAAATAAGAGAATTTTTTTTTCCCTGTGGAAGGGGCGCTGTAGCTATGAGAATGCAGGATATTTACTCAGACTATCCATGGACAACAAGGGTCTAGAGGCAGCATCTCAAGAAATCACAAATTAAGCACTGTAAGCTTTATAAGTCAAAAACCTTTTAACTTTACCCAGAAATTAATGTTGAATATTGTCTTAAATATAGTTTTCTACAGGGGAAATATGAGTGACCTATACTGCTCTTTGAGAAGTCTTGTGCTCCCAAATACTTTGATTTTCAGTAAATAAAAAGTGGTGTTTTGGAGCATGATGATTGTAAGACTTAGCTTCAATAATTACAAAATATCTAATGCAAATAAAATCGTATATTTTTGGCTATATTTTGGCATATAGACCTTTTCCAGAAATCTTCAGTAAATCCCTTTCTCTTCCCTGTTGTGAAAAAAATTCCTGTGATGAATTTGTCACACAATGAAACAAGAAGGGAAGAATTTTTTGGGATAAATACATTTAAAATATCTGTAATTTACTGGGCAATAAATAAATCAATCAATAAAAAAGAGTCCTTTCACATTCTTCTGGCTAGCCATCCTCAGGATGTGCTGTAGCTCCCAAACTCCCATTCGCCTCCATGGGAGCACTTTGCACACACCTTGATGTAGAATATTAGAGTTGGTGGTCGTAGCCCACGACGGCAGCACTGTGCTGATATTGGTGCTGTGTAGGTATCTTACAACTAACCACCTCTATTAACCCAGTCAGCTCAGCGTTGCCTTTGGTGTCTTGGTGAAGATAAAGCCATTGGCTGTGCAGTCATAGGTTTTGGGGCAGGGCTAATGAGTTTGGCAGAATTGAGGTGCTCTAGTAAACGTGAAGGTGCCATGTTGCTATTGCCAGTGTATACACTGTATATATTTCAAAAGAATATTCAAACAACGGCAGTTTAGCTGATACATGCCAAAAAGTGCTATAATTACTCTTCTAAATGCTAATTGCACTGTACGGAGTTTTTAAACATTTATAATGTAATTATCAATAATCTCTAGAAATAAAATGTTTACTCTTAATAAATGTTATAATTAATGTAGTCAGATTTTAAAATACCAGTTAAATATGAAAGTACAGCAATATGTTTACATGTTCAGTATATAAATTTGAGAATTAGTCACAATTACGGAAAAAACATAGCACAAGGTAGAAATATTCTAGATATAAAGTATCTACAACGTTGGGTTTTTATGCATTATAGACAATATTTTTTCAGGATCTGCTGTATGACATAAAAGCTTAAAGTGCATGACCCAAACCATTCTCACTTCTTAGTCATTGTTTCTTTTTTGACCAATTCCTCTTCAAAGCACTCCAGTACTTAACTATGACAGGAAAAGACAGGTGATGTTAGGATAAGGAATTGTCAGAACACAAAACATACCAGATTGAGATTATCTTCAGAAGCATTTTGTCATTAAGCATTTACTTTACTATGCTCTTCACAAATCACAGTGACATGAGGTGTCGGTTTTAGAACTGTCCCATGGCATGTAAGGCATCCCCTCACTTCGATATGTGAATACTTTTAATCTCTGATTTTTCTTTGTTAAAATCTTCTGTGATGATTATAAATTAATTCCTATTCATAGGAGAGAACTGAGACACAAATGAAAGAATTATGACAAGTCTTATTCTCAACGTCTGACTTAAATTCTACAAGTATTAACAGACCTACCATTTTTAACAACAGTATGCATGACAGGTTTGTAGCACCATGTACAAATTGCAGTTCAATGTTTCTGATGAGATCTGTGAAATAAAACCTCACACGTCCTCTTAGCTGAATGTGTAACACCAGTGAACCACAGTATATATTTGATTTTCCATTCTTCATTTTAAAAATGGCCTGTTCTGGTTCTCCCTTTTTCTCACCCTTCCCTTTATGTTTCATGCTGTTTTTTTGAGGTGTACAAATCTGAATACAAGCCACTTTATTATCATTCACAAAAGTATCATATTCTGGTATAGCTCTGAAATTATGTCATGACATTTTATTTTGGCAAACTTAGGCAAGCAAATAATCTTCATACTTCTGATTATCAGAAATAGCTGTCACCATTAATGTATTAAAAATATTAGTAAAATACTTTTCTATTTATTCCTCGGTGATGTCTAAGTCTCCAAGGCTGTTTAGTCCTTTCTGTGATGTCACAAACTCACCGTCCATAAGGAGTTAGCTGATCAGTGAGTGCTTCACCTCTGATGTCACAGCTGTACCACTTGTCACTAAGCTTCACCTAAAGCAGCAGCAGAAGGAATCAAGCCCATAGTGGTGGAGGGGAGGAAGAGAAACCCACTTCAGTGCCAAAGTTCCACCATTTGTCTATGCTTCCTAGCCAAAACCTGTTTAAATTGTCACCAGATTGTTTTTGTTTGATTGGTATATCAAATATCACATTTTCCAGCATGTCTGAAGTATAAAGAAAGCTGAAATGTTAGATGGGGAATCGGTTTTGCTCACTGTATAAAATAATACTCACCATACATTAGTAGAGTAGACAAGGCTTGGTAATTCATGGCCATCAGATTGATGAGGAGAATTTTATTGAATTACTGAAGCTTCACAGCAATGACAATGAGACCCTGGGAAGCTAGCTGAAGAGAAAACAAGATTACACAAGTCCAACAATTCAGAATGAAATCATCAGTCTAATGAGCCGTGAAGTTATCCACACTATTGTAAAGGAAATTAATTGTGGTTCACAATACCATTCTGTCATAGCTGATAGAACTCAGGATTACATAGATATAGTATGCAGAAGAAAATTGTCTATCTTCACCACATTGACCCTGGCATACAAACTAACAAAAACTTGGTTATAATTTCCTATACACCAAACAATTCCATGGACTTCATTAGAAAAATTGCTTACTGACATTGTGTACTTGTTTGCAGTGCCCAATACTCATGAATAAATCAGGAAGATCTCAAGATAATTGTCCATAAGTGCACATACTTTCAAGTGAAGGCATATTTTTAAGTGAGATGGAGTGCATGGATCATCTAGTCTGCTTCTCCTCTGTAAAAGAACAGTTTCAAAAGAATCTAGTATCCAGCCATATGAGACATTCAGAGGAAATTAAGACTGGAGGTATAAAAACTAAGGCCAGCAGTGTGTCAATGGAAGGATGCAACTGTAAATGTCCTTGCTTTAATGTTCCACACTCATAAAATCCCTGATGAGTCTGAAAAGTTTATAAGAGGGGCAAAGCACAACACTAAGCAGAGTATGTCAAGTAAATTTTGTCAAAGAAAAGCTAATGAGGCAAAAAACTGATTCAAAAAACTATGTCTAATAATAATAAGCAGAAGGAATTGTCCAAACATTAGACTTGGTTCCAACATCACCTCCATAGCCCAAAGCTTCCTCTGCTATAGTGCTGTTAGAGGAGACAACAATTTTATGCAATCAAAGAAAAAGATTTTTTCAGGCAAGTACTTCAAAGAAATTTAAGTGTGTTTTGTCCAGCTGAAGACCGTGTTCCTGTAGGTTGATCTGAATGAATATCCACAGCTGGAAGGAATGTTTCACGTTGATATGAATGGGGAATTTGCTGGCTGTGAACCTGAGGGAAAAAACCTCATGATTAAGAAATATCCCCCGCTCAGAATGTGACCATATGAAAAACAACCAGAGACATTTTACAGACTAGAACAACTCCTGTAGGGAGCATGCAGTCTGGTAACTGTCTCAGCACAGCTGCAGTCCCTTCAGTGTGACAACTTCACCATCAACTGCCATAGAGAGGCTGTGACTGCAGAGCTCCACAGCTGAGCCACCTCCAGACTCCGCCGAGGACAGATTAATTTATTTTCCTTTTCTAGCAACTTTGCCTGCAGTGTTTGGTAATATACTTACCAGCCCAAAGATTCACAGCACATGCTGTTTCCCCAAATGTCTGCTTTGTTCAGAACTGTCTAGCTCTGAATGCTCTGCAAGCATCATGTCATAATTTCAGGTCAAACCAGGGGAGAGCATACTTTACTAACGCCTTAGTCTTTAGACAAAGCTGTGCATTTACCCTAAAGAACAACACAGGTTTAGACAAAATGCTTAGCACAGACACCTTTGAAAAAGGAGAAAAAGTTGGATTTCAGGTGATCCTTGTTAAAATTTCCTTATTATATTAAAAGTTTGTGTGGCTGTCATAGCTTATTCCCACTCTCACTACTGGTGAAACATCCTTACTGGGGGTGCCACTTCTGTAGCTGCTAAAAATACATCTAAAGAGAAATTTTAGTGACTTTGTAAAGGTATTGGACAGTAATTTAATCTTGTCTTTTCACCCAAAAAGCTCAAGGCAAAGACGGGATGAAATGTTAGGACCATAAGCTACCATCAGATCAGGGAATGAATTCAGAAGTAGAACCAGCAATCAAATACACAGACAAGTTGATGACAAAATTCATCAATTTTTTAAGCAGATGCTGTATTTGACAGATCTTCTAAGTACAGCTGTGAACTAAAAACCTGAATTTTTAAGAAAAGTGTACAAGTGGTTAAAGTGGGTACAACAGTGTAAGAAATCATCAGTTTACCTGAAAATTAAAGTATTCTGGCCTACTACATGACCTCAGCTTCTCATTTTAGAGAGTCTTTATTTGGGGGGAAATATTTGAATCTGTGAGAATATTCTGACCTTTGTTTATCAGCCTAAGACTGTATTTGATGAGGGGAAGACAGTTGTCAATTCGAGATGCTTCTGTACAAGTCCCAGCATAAAAATATACATGGAGAGATAAAGAATTTCAGAATAATTTTGTGGATAATTTGTGTGTTATGATTTCTCTGTGTCTAAGAAACATTACTTTAAAGATTTATTTTATTCAGTGGAGAGATTTTAGAATATATTGTCTCTAAGTTATCCATACAACTTCCTGCATCACAGTTTATCCATTATGAAAGGAAACAGAAAATTTTGAATTTTTTTATATTTTTAGAAAAACTGAGGTTGTAGAATAACAACTGTAGCGAATGAAGTCCAGAATCTTGATTCTAACAAGAAAAGATGATAAATGTTTCAAAGGAAAAGCTATATTAGTTATGATCATATACTTTAGATTTTAGAGCAAAATTCTGACATCCTGAGGCTGTTTCTTTTACCTGCTTTTGTTCTACTAAAGTAGAAGCCTAGTGAATTATTAATTTCCACATTCCTTTGCAATAACTTGACAAATTTTGAGGTGAGGTTCCTCAGTACAGTCTGTTCACCTGTTCATTACTCATCTTTTTCATTTTCACGCCTGACCAGTTCCTTACAAGTACTCATACTGCCATTACTAGTCTCATATTGCTGCCCTTGAACAATCCTGGTCACCCCTATGTGCATGTGAAAGACAGCCACCACATGGTTGCTAGGAGTGAGTGTGAACTTCACAGCACTGTGCTCGGCCAAAATTTGGAAGAAGCCAGTTCAGAAAGCCAAACCAAACTGGTCATGAGCATAAATTTCTTGCACATCCAGTACCCACATATATCCTTCCACATCCACCTTGCCTGAGCAGACACAGGTTGTTTGCATAGGTGTGGTGCTTTCTGCTACCCAGTGACCAAAACTTTTGTTAAGTAAGGTCACTTAAAAGTCTGGAGTTCCATAAAGTAGCAAACTGCCCAACTGCAGGTCAGTGCATGATCCTCTCTCTTCCTGTTTCTCACAGTGGACCAGAACCAGAGTCTAACAATCAAAAGCAGTCTCTCATAATTTGGAAATGCAGATATCCTTTACCATTTCAAAATTATAGGGAGAATGGAAGAAAGAAGACCTGGGGGCATTTTCAAGAACAGCTAGTAATGAGGAGATCTCAAAAGGCACATGACTTAGAGAACAGCTCATCGGTGACAGTAGTTGTGTGGTGAGTACCTGTCAGCAGAATTACATCACTGTTAAACTAGTCACATTTTCCCACTCAAGAAAACCCAAGGACAGCAAAATCCCTTAAGTAAAATCCAGCTGCAGTAGCTGGACTTTTTACTCCATAAAAAGGCAAGAAGTAGTTCTGTGTCCCTCCAGCCATACTGTATGTATGAATTGGACCCTCTTCTTGGATTCTGTTACCTCTTCTACAGCCCATATATCTCCACTCACATCCTGGCCAACCAAACAGCAGCCATAGCTCCATCCATAAGTGTAACACATCAGAGCACTTTGGCAGGTTCCAATTCTACAATTTCCTCATAAAAAATTAATACCAAGTGTAGAAAAATCACTTAAACATAGATCAACTATCGAGATATTTCTGTGAATATTAGAGAAATACAACTTAGAGCTACCATTTTTCATTGTATCTCACTTTCTTAAACATCCCAACAGAAAACCACAGGCAGAATTGCTTAAAGTGTAATTCATGAAAGCCACATCAGCCCTAGAGTAATCACTGTAATGTAGGAACTTATAACCAATAAATGTTGTTTAAAGTACAAGGCTGTATGCTGGTGCCTCTGAACTGAGGTGGGAGTGTGTGGGTTGTGGGTGATAGAAGGGAAGTAGTTGGGGTTGAGAAGAAAAATTGATCAGTGACTGTAAATGGGGTGTGGAATGATTTAACTGCTTATTTCTTTTCATTTGTCGGTTGTGAAATTAGGAGCCTTGTCTCAAAGTTTATGGATATCTGGTGCTCATAGTGTAGTGTGAGTGTGGGTATGAAGTAAAATTAAATATACATTGCCTTGTATCGGCTTTCTTGCTGAGAAAATTAATTAGATTATCATGCATCACAGCAAAAATGGTGACGTTTATCTGAGAAGTTATGAGAGGACACTGGTAGGAACTGAGTGAGAATGAGAGTCAAAAGCTAGAAATACATGACTTGTGCCCAGTGTTTTACACGGAGCTTATAGAGCAGCATTTAAAGAACAGACACAACGTCATCTAAATGCTCCCTCTTGTGTTTGTTCTGAAAATGGCACATTTGTGCTCAGCAGTGGGAACAGAGAAATCTGCTTTTTAGCTGACAAATCCCTTACAGCAATTCTTAATGACATTTTAATGACCACACTACATATCCCAACTTTGAATGTAAAGACAAAGTCGAGTACCATGTAAATATTTTTGTAAAAAATTAACTTTCAATGTGCAAGAATGTTTTGCTGTTAAAAAATCACTTCAGTAGAAGAATCCTGAAGTTCTGACAAAACGTTTCCTTACAGAGACATCTCAGCTGTGCTTTGGAGATACGAAACACTTGCATCTTCAAGTGTATTCTATATTTTACAATAAAGTTATTGTAGAAGTGCAAAGTAGACAAATGTGAAAGGATATTTTGTTAGAAGGCAAGCGTAGATTACAGGGCCTTAAGGGTGGTGTGCATAGAAAAGTCATATGTGTTAGTGAAGTTTCACTAAAGAAAAGTAGTATATATGACAGGTTCTGTTGCTGTTCAAACCTCAGGCCAGAAATTGCACATGAATAGTGTTAACTTCACATTTTGCCTGGAAATCTGACCACTCAGAAAGTGCAGTATATTTTGTTAAAGGTTTACTGCCTGTGGCTTGAAAGTCAATATTAAGTACAAGAATTTTGAACTAAAAGAAAGAGCTGCTTTGGCACATGTTTTTATAGCTTGCACACTTGAGGTTTATTTAAAATCTGATCCACAAACTACTCTGATGAAAACTTGCTTATTTAGATGCTGGTGGCACTATTGGTCATGCACTAGTCTCATTTGGAAAAGTAAGTGTGTGCAACAATTTTTTGCAATAAAACATTACTTTTGCAACATTTTCTGTCACAGTAGTTACAAAATCCTTAACTTCATCACATAAGTGCATGACAGAAATAGAAAATTTGTTGGAATGAATAGGAGACAACCACATATTGGGAGACTTGTAACCAGACAGACAAATCTAAAGTTAAAACAAGAAACTGCTCCATGTTATCAGTTGCAACATGTAATTTCATTTTTCAGCTTCTATCTGTTTGAAGAATGTCTACTTGGGAGGAAATTCTGAGAAAATTCATACAACAACAGATATGTTTCGGACAATTCCACCAGGCCTTGGCAATTTTTTTATTAATCCTCCATTCATTTCAATGAGTGTTTCAACTAAGGACCAATAAAACATATCTCAGTCTATTGTCAAGATTCTCATACTGGTCTTAGGCCTTACAAAACCTCATTCATGTGAATTCCTCTGCAAGTGTGGTCTGGCTTTCTGGATTAAAAAAAAAAGAGTGAGAAAAGAAAACCCTACTCCTATTAGTGGAGTTTTGCAGGACTTGGACCTGAATGTTCCCGGTTGAGGCATAGGGTCACTTATGTGATTCTTCTTACCTAAAAAGTTGGCAACAGTTATAATGCAATTTGAAATTTCAGGCATCCTTTTGCTTTTTATGCTGCTAACTGTAACATTTTAACTGCAAAATGTTTCATGTTTTGTTTGTCACAAAATGAGCCCTGTGTCTGTACACACAGAATAAACAATCCCCTTCCTGCATCATTCCTAAGTAGTCATGGAAGCGTTCAGTCTGAATGGACAAACTCTAGCCATTTTATTACTATCTTCCTCAAAACTTTCTTTAAGGAAGTTCTTTATTAAGTTCCAGAAAGAGTGAAGGCAATAATTTCTCTGTGAATTCATTCCAAAACTAAAGACAGGAGAAATCACATGAAATTTCCTAGAATCTGTGTGCTATTATCCCTCAGCTCTGTAGACCCAAAAATGTCTTTGGCAGATTTTCTTCTACCTCTTTTAGCCAAATGCATATTTTTCCCTTTGATGGTGATTCATATTACGAGCAATTAGGTCTTACTCAGTATTATCTTTCCATGCTCCTCATTGGCCTGAGGATTGAAACTCCTAACGATGGCTGTCCAAAATAAGCCTGGCTGGTCTGTCTTCCATCATCCTAACCACATACTCTGCCCACTCAGGTCACTGGGATTTCTCTCCATTCAGTGCATTTGGCTCTTCACAGACCTCCCACAGTCCCTTGTTCAATAGTTCTCTCAACACATCACTGTCTCTAACTGGTCCAAATATTTATCACAGCACTTTATCATCAAAGATCTGTAACTGTCTTTTTTTCTTTTTTAGTAGATTCCCTTGTTTCCCATCCACATCACCCAGCAGTTCTATGTATTGGCAGCCTGGTCTTCCTCTGCAATTGCTAAACATTATCTTCAGAGAAAAGTAACAACCCTTCCTCCTCTGTACTAATTGCACATTTTCCATCACCAAAATGTTGCTGAGTATTTCTGGAATTCATAGGTGAAATACTTGACTTGCTAACTATCTTTAGGAATTATGAGTTCAGTGGCTTTGATTAAACTGCTGTATTAATCAGATTTTAGTAATATTTCATTATATCTATCATAATGTTTTTATTATTGTTTCCTTTTTCCCTGTCACATAAACAATAAAGTTTCAAAGCTAAAATATTACTCCTGATCTTGTTCCAAGTTTCTAGTATGAATTATGTATGCATTATCATGTATACTTATCTTCCCACAGCTATTGTTGTTTTTCCTGTTGCTGACCACCAAGTTACACGATTCCAATATTGCATATTTATTCCAGATTAAAGTGGAGGTTTCCCATACAAACAATAATTTTATTACATTTTACCCATATTTACATTTTTAAAAAATCAAATCCTCTAGTATTTGATTCCATGGCAGAGAGGGAACATAATACGCTATAAAATTAGCCTTAAATCATGTCAATATCCCCTAATTCCTTTAGCTCCAGGCAAAAGATGGTATCTCTGAGAGCAGAGATTTTTAAAGCTTAAGGACTCTTATTTTGCATCCAAGCAATAAAAGCCGCTGAAGTATTTTTGTTACCTTTGTATCACTATTTGTAAAGAACAAAGGCCTTTTTAAGCAGTGAAAAGCATATTGGTGCAATTAAAGTCTGCTAATAACAATTGAAATTATTTTCATAAGTCAGTGCAAACTGGGGTTTTAATCTTTGGCAAAAAGTTTAAATCAGGAATTTTTAAAACACTGTAATT
Source organism: Atrichornis clamosus (assembly GCA_013400975.1). Taxonomy (NCBI): domain Eukaryota; kingdom Metazoa; phylum Chordata; class Aves; order Passeriformes; family Menuridae; genus Atrichornis; species Atrichornis clamosus. Next base: position 113,129 of record WBMZ01004232.1, read on the forward strand.
CCTGTAAAAACTGCCAACTGGTAAGGAGTTAGAAAGAGATTTTATCTTCTGTTCATCTGTCCATATTTTTTCCATTTGATATTGCCTTATAAGCTCACTCTTTATTCATAGCTTTCATTTCATTCTCATACTGCTTTTAGTCTTTGGCAGATCTCAGCACGATCACAAATTCTGTCAAGGCTTAAAACTATTTGGGCTGTAAGAAAATATTGTTTGGAAGTGCATTGCATTTTAGATGAAAGTGCAAAATAAAAACATTAACCCAGAAAGAAACAAAATGAGATATGATATATAACGCAACGAGAGCACAGGAGGGTTGATCATCACTTTGGTAGGGTTTTGTGGAAGCTGACTGGGGAAGAAGTAATGCTCTCTGCTAAACATTTTGCCAATGGAATAAACATTTAGGAAAGGGACAGCAGCATGTAATCAACAGACTCAGCTAAAATAATTTATAAATACTGGTATAAAGAAAATGCTTTTCTTTCAGGTGTTTCAATGGCTGCAAAGCTCTCATATTGCAACTTGCTAGGTAGGTATCAGGCAGACTATTTTCTTTTCTTTACATAGGCAGCCAGAGGCTTGCCCTCAGAAAGCTTTGCCTTGCAGAAGGTGTTTCCTGTGCCATTTTGCCCTAGTTTAATGTTGCTAACCTGCACTTCACACCAATGGGCACATGGAGTTCCTATGGGCCCTCAAACCCATGTAAACTGGGGAGCAGTGGTGACGGAGGAATCCTGGAGGCAGTCTCCTTGTATCAAAGGTGGATGGGAATCCTCCCTCCACCCTGCATTTTGTCTGATCTTCTGTGTGGAATGCACCTTTCGACAAGGGAGTGTCTGTGCTCACAGGCCTCGTCTAGAGTCCCTGAAGCAAAGAGGCACTTTGGTGATCCCCAGCCAGAGTGGAGTCCCTGTGTGTCCATGTGCAATAACCCACCCAGGTCAGGGCATGTCGATGCTGTTTCCAGCACAGAGAAGCCACCTGTCCTCTGTCACGAAGGCCCAGTTACTGTGAACGCAAAGCAGAGAATTCATTAGCCAGCAAATCCACCCTGTACCTATGACACCATTTTGGAGAGCAGAGCCAGTCTTTTGAAGTCTCCTGGTGAATACGTTTTCTTAATTTAGGCACAATTTCTTTAAAACTGAGTACATGAGCTTCAACTAAATAAAGCAAACACAATCATTCAATGACTACTCCAGTCTTTATTGCACAGTAACTAAATGATAGTTATATGTGTAAAATAGCTAAAACTGGTTGGTCCTTCGAGAAATTTATCTACAGTGACAGTGTTTTCTTTGAGTCTGGTTACACCTGATGGTAATCCAAACACATTAAGATTAGGGCAGACTGGCACCTAACTTCAGCTCTGCCCTTCACTGATACCACAACCATAGTAGAGAAGACATAAGATTGGAGAATCTCATGTGCTTTTAAAAATGAAATATAATCCAATGCAGGACCACAAATATAAAATGCTTTAATTATAATCATATAATTAATACAGAGTTAAAGATGTGTGAGAGCCTTAATCTTCATTGTTTGCCTTAATGAGTGTATATCTTTTCAATTTAATCATGTTTTCCAGCTTTGATAAAATTGAAACAAATCTTTTCCTTACAATATTTTTCCTTGAAATAATTGTTTCCTTGGTTTTAACACTGTCTTAATTTAGTGTTTTGTGATGTCAAAGCAAGTAATTGATTTCTAAAATTAGTAGTTGTAGGTCTACATCAATAGAAAAACTTCTTTTTCAAGAGATTTATACAGCATATTAAAAAATGCTTTGCTTCAATTGAATTGAATACCCTAGCAGTAGGATACACAAGGAACTTTATGAACTTTATAGCTCAATAGGTATATCTTCATGTATAATATGAATATCTGCCTTTAAATTAAAATCTTTTAGCAGTTTTTCACATTATTTAATTTTTGCACATATTTCCCATTACTACAATATTATTGGAATTTGATCGCAGAGGATCAAATTAAGGCAGAACACAAAAGTAAGTAAGTAAGTTTTAGCAGGCAAAATTGCAATTTATATATGTCTTCACCTTAGAATTACTTTGTCTGTGGTCTAAATAGGTTAGTTTTCCGTATGTTAGTACTAATTGGTCTGTCAATAAATGCCTTTGATCACAATCTAGGGAGAAGCACCACCCTTTGAATGTGATAGCTATTTCTTAAAGGCACTCAGTAGCAAAGCTTGATAAGAACAGAGATAAAAGATTACCAACAGCCTCAGGTTTGGAATGTAGTTGAAAGGTAAGATACCCACAAATCAGTGGGGTTCTGTTTAAAGAGAGGGATTGTGAACAAGAAACACTAGGAGTGTGTCTCTTGCATGTTATGATCATGAGTGCTGTCCTTGCTCATTATCAGTGTTGAATGACTAATGACCAAGCACTACACTTAGAAAAGGCAGTAATTAAAGGTGGAACATTAAGGACAAATCATTGAAAGATTTATGCGTAAAACTGTCGTAGATAAACTTTTCTTTTTATATCAAAACCTGGCAATCCAGACCTGTTATGCTGCAGCAATACCTGCATTTGTGGATGCACAGTCAACTGCAAGAAAATGTAAGGTTTGACTCCCCAGTGCCCCCCACCGCTCGTGCTGCAGCCCAGAGGGGTCGTTGCAGTCAGACACGTGAGGTGAACCCTGGCAGTAGCTGATACAGCAGAACTCTGCCTCCCATTAACGAAACGGTGGTGACCATGACACCCGTTAGCAAGGATCTGTTAGAAATAACCTTATATAGATTTCCTTTTAGTCATAAGCGTTTTCCATGTGGCTGGCAATTCAGTATGACCCAGTCTGTGCCACTCTGTGACAATGGTACCTTACTCTCTGTAGTCCCATTTCTTTGCAAGGGGAAACTCAAAGTCAATCCAGTGACATTTAGACAAATGGCACCATCCACATCCTGATATGAAGTTGATTGTAATGCCTGCTTTAATGTTTTGCTGAATGAGGACTAAACCAAAAAAGAAAGCAAAGCAGTGTCTCAACCTTATAGAGGGGATAGGAAAAATCAGTCAAGCTCTAAACAAGGAAATATAATTCACTGAACTACATAGGAAATACCCAATTTTAGCAGAAGTATTTTACAAGCAATTGCATAATAGAAGAATAATAACCGTATTAATAACAATTTGCTCTGTTCATGCTGCTCATTTTCTTTTCTCTTCAGCTCTTTTTGACTTAAGTAAAAAATGTTTGAAAACCTTCTTTTTTAATTATGTAAAACAAACGTAGTATACTCTAAGCTAGGATATAACTCTACTCTTAGACTAAAGTTTCTGCAAGAGTTTTCCATGATGCGTTTGTTGCTTCCTCTGACAGGACACTGGGCATCAGGTTTTGGGATGTTTTGTGTTGAATATGCTCACAGAGGCACAAAATATGGTTGAACAAGTGATTATACTCAAAACCTCAGCCTATTCAATACTCCATGCTTCGACAAAGCCCTGTCTGAGACCAAGATTGTCCCTGCCTTCCAGCAGTTTCTAGTCCATTCAGGACAATTATTCAGGCATTTATAAAAGAGTATTAAAATTAATACTTTGTTTATAAATACATGTTTTCCATGAAGCTCGCAATTATTTCTAGTCACTGGGAAAGCTCTCAGGGTGATCCTAAAGCATAAAATATATCCCTAGAATGCAAGAATGTGAATATTAAAATTAACATAAGAAGCAGGCAGTAATATGATAATTATTCTGAAGTGGTAGCTGAGCTTGTTTTAGTTACTAGCTACATAGTTATTAGCTATTTTACACATATAACTATCATTTAGTTACTGTGCAATAAAGACTGGAGTAGTCATTGAATGATTGTGTTTGCTTTATTTAGTTGAAGCTCATGTACTCAGAAGCTTTTCTTCTCACTTCAAAAGGACTGTGAGTTCACCCCCAGCTTAGCAACCTCACTCCCTGGAGAAAGTGAGAAACTGCAGATGGGATTTGTCTTACCTAAATATAGCTGCCTAAAGGTTAGGAGTCTAGTCTACACTGCTTACCCACACTTCCTTTATAGCCAGTGAAAAACTACGGCCATTTTATGCAATAACTTCCATCTACCTTGGATGTTTTGTTACAGTTACAGCTACATGGCTATGAACCTACAGCTATGCTTTCCTAAAACGTCACGGAGGATACAGTATTTTTTCCAGCCTTTCTCAGCCTGCAGAACCCTTCACTCCGGGATGCTCCTACACTGCTGTGTTTGTGAGGTTAGCTCTGTATGGCCTTTCCTACCTAGCTTTTATTTTCAACAAATGCTCTGACTTCAAAGAAACCCTGTCGCTGTTCTTTGTTACCAGGTACAGTCTGTGAGATGATTAAGCCAGTGACACGCACGAATTGCTAAGGGGGCAAGGAAGGGCTGCAGTCAGAAGGCCGATTGCACTGGCACGTGCTGGCAATGGCAGCGGAACACAGCCATGGCCCAGGCGTTTGGGAGCTGTGTTTTCACGTTGGATCAGGGATGTGAGACCCAGCTGCTGAGAGGCCATACACAATCCTAATCCATCTCTCCGCTGTAGCTGACTTATGAAAAACTAGATTCTATTTCAAATAACAGACAAATGGATAAGTTTAAAGTGTCCACCTTAGTGGAGATTTCAACTAGCCTGTTGGTTTGATTTTACCTTAAACAGCCTTGGAGACATCACAGAGCCTGCTAATTTTCTCAGCTGAGCAGCTGCTATCTGAAAATCAGCACTTCTTAAACCATTTCTCACATGAAGTTTGCATTTTCAAAGCCAATTCAAACCTGTCAGAATGAATTACGTTTAGAATTTAAGTTAATATCGTGTTGGGAAAGTACTTTACGAAGCTGTTCCTTTCTGCTTTCAGTAGTGAATTACCATTTCTCCGCTCAAACTGGGCAACAAATACATATGTATATGAGGACATATTTGGTGAACACCAAATGGGAAAACCAATCTGATGTGTTACCATACTCTAGTTTCAGGATTAGAATATAGTTGCTTTTTTAATACTAGTTAAAATGTTTGTCTTTATAAGGATATTCTCCCTGATAGACTGAAGTTCTTCTGCAGAAGAATCCTTCTACAGAAAACACTTTTTTTGCCAAAGCATGCTGTTTTCACCTTCTGTTCCTTATAGATCAGTAAATGGATTTGTAGGCTCCATACCTTCTGTAATGAAGATTCACAGCTTTTGCAAACATGTTTTGAGAGGAAGGAGAAACTTGAAAGACTGCAGTCTTAAGGGACCATATAATCTGCTGGTTTATTTAATCTTATGTTCACGGTAAACTCCATAAACTGCCTATCCCTACAGCATCTAGCCTGCTCCCTGGATTGAACTTTCCATTTGCTGCTGTAAAGAAAAAAATTCAGGAATTCTCCGTGTTAACAGCTCTCATAGTTAAGAGCAATTACTGCAATATAAACCTAAGAATGGGTGGTAGAATTATCAGGGGTTTATTTGAATGTGCTCTACTATTTTGAAATTATTAAGAAGAAATAATTTAAGTAAGATGTTTGTCTAAATTGGCAGGAAGTGACTACATAAGGCTGAAATTAAATGACATGTACTTATTCGCCGTGAGTTGAAAGAGAGTTTGATTACCCTAGTGTAGTTTGAAGTTACATCTAATCTCATGAAATTGCACTTGCAACCCTCAGATGGAGTTGTTCAGCTCTTGCATTGGTTCCCTCATAAGCTGCCTGCCATGTCACTTGCTGTGGATCTAACAACCATGTGACCCAAGAGTGAGTTAGTGCAGTGTCAGTTAGTTTGCTGTTCCAGTGGAAAAGTCATTCCCCCAAAAGAAAAAATATTTTCTCTTGTGTCAGTTCACTGAACCATCTTGTCCTCTGCTAGAGCTGTCACAAAGAAGGGAAAAACAGCAAATGTTCAGAGAAGGGAATGTGACCGGTCACTCTGGAGGAAGTCTGCTGAGCTTTGAGTACAACAAACCTCAGAGCCCAGGTGTTTTAATTTTATCTGAAAGGAGAGGCTGCCAAAAAGCTCTGTAGCAACATCCATGCTGCTAGTAATATGGTCACAAATCATCCCTTGTGCTGACATTGAATCTAAGTGTAGCTGGGTCAGGTACCTTCCATACAACAAAACTGCTTTGCAGCACCAGCAGATCCAACCACCGGAATTAAAAAAAAAAAAAAAAAAAAAAAGCAGAATTATTTGGGGTTCTTATAGGTAAATTGAAATTCAGGTCTGTCAGTTCCCTGATCTAGATTATTGGGTGGTTATCTAAGTGCTAGAGCTGGCACAGGAAGAAATGTCAAGGTAGGAGTAGGGAAAGGATTGGTAGAGTTCCTTAGGTAGTTCATTCCTAAATCATCTCAAAGCAAACATGAAATGTAACACCACATCCAGTCCACAATGGATATTAGGTGTAGACACAAAACACTAAAAGATTAATGAAAAGTATATGAAAAACCATCTGTTGTAATTTTGTTACATCTTTTTATGCGAGTTTCCCTGTTTTATGCTTTTAAGATTCATGTTCTGCGCAGAAATAACTGCAACAGCTGTTGGGGATGCACCATCCCTGGAAGTGTTCAAAACCAGGTTGGATGGGGCTCTGAGCTAAACAGTCTAGTGGGAGGTGCCCCTGACCATGGCAGGGGTTGGAGCTATTTGGTCTTCCAATCCAAACTCTTTTATGATTCCAGGATTCTGTTCTGCTAAGATCATTTTCAGCAACTGTTTTCCTTTCTATGCTGCTATAGTCATTATTCTGAATATCTATAAATATTACATACCATTCTGAATATAATTTCGGGTTTTGATCTGTTGATTCAAATAAAATGTGTCTCTAATTAGCTTCTGAAAGGAAGTATTATATGTTCTGGGTAAAAAAGTGCCATTTTTTACCAGCCTAGACAGACTCTGCTCTGCTAAAAGAAAATCTTGTGCATAAATACACAGTATAACATAAATACTTAAGGGACTCAGCTGTACACAAAATGTGGATTAGAGGCCAACAGCTTCATGATATATTTTTGTAAGATGTATAATCAATTTTTACACTATGTATTTCTTCCTTCTTTCCATTAAACAAAGCATAGGCATGTGATCCCTTTAGTGTAAAATGTTTATTTTTCTTATTTTGCACCTTCTCAGAACCTTCCTCCTGGTCATTTATGACATATCTTACAACTTCAACCTCTTCAAGGGACAGAGAGACTTCACCTTCCACTCTCCTGCACCTTCTTCTCTTGTAGTTGTTGCTTGCAGCTAAAACAGGTCTCTAATTTACAGCCAAATGTCTGATTAGCAAAACCTGCAAATTAAGTCCATCTAGTGAATATAGTGATCATCCTTAGGCATTTTAAAGAGTGATCCTTGCATACAGTTCTCTTAGAATTTCTTGCCTTTTGCTTCATGTGACAACATGCTGTGAAAAATAGGCATATGCCAGTACTGAAAAAAACCCTGCATTTTTAAAAAGTATAAAAATGCTTTCTAAGGGTGAAGATAATAAGTACAGTAGCTGTCTCATTACATAGTTGTTCAGAAAATAGAGTAGTAAATCAGTAACTTCTGTAAATCAAAAAATAAGACATAGGAATGTCTTAGTGGAAAAAAATGTCTAAGATGAAATCCTGACTCTTTAAAAGACCATTTTCTATTGATTCCTACAAGGCATGGATATTATCATTAGCATTAGTACTAATTATGCTTACTATTAGCCCCTTCATCCTCACCATGAGTAAACTCTGATTTTCTTTCTTCTGTCTTGGAGAAATCTCTCTAAGAGCAGACTCCAGGCCAGGGTCAGCATCGTGTAAGTGATGTGGTCACATTTAAAAAACGCTTAATCACAAGTTATTCCTTATATTTTCTACAGCATCTGGAGAGAGGGGTAAAATAAGGCACTTGAAATTTACCTACTAATAGATTCTCTATTGCCATGGAAATGTATTGATGCAATGAGCTACTTTTAGCTCCAAGTATCTGAGCTCCACCCCACTTTTTACACATGAACCAATAATGTTGTGGGGCCTTTCATCTTCATGAGCTTTCATGGCGTTCATTGTGAAACAGTTCTTGGGAAAACATGGAGGTTGAAAGTAGCTAATGAGGTTGCCCTGCTGCCAGTAATTGAACAGAAGATGACTGTCCATAGTAACCACAGAAAAGATGCCAGACACTACCCAGCCTCTTTCATCTTCTGAGAACACACCCTAAAATAGCTCTAAAATATGAAAAGTAGAGAAAAATTAGGAGCAACTAGGGTATCCATAGCTCTTCATCTAATGTAACACATTATAATTCTTAATTTAAAAACAGTTAAATTAGCTATTCTTAGCTCAATCTGCTAAATCCTCAGAATAAAGAGTATCCATTCTTTTTACAATGAAAACTACAGAATTATGTCTGTGTTTGTGAACCAAACATAAGTCCAGGCTGCAGGTATATATGATCAGCCATGATGTTAAATTATTAACATAATCCCTGTGACAGCTTTAGTCTGTGCCAAAAACCCCCCAACAATCTCCCAAATTGCATCTAGGGTAATGACAGTTATCTACACATAGCTTGAATTTAGCTTCCTGAAATCAAGAGAATTCACCCATAAAGATGGGAGCTGTGTCATGTCACTTAACCATGGGGCCCGTTTCATTTATTGCTATAGATATACTCTAAGTATGTCAAAGAAGAGGAGATATATTTTCTGATCCAGTTTAAGAAACCAAAAGGACAGATGCTACCACATTCTTATTCATGGCAGCTAAAATCACACACACATATAATTCCATAAAAATTAAGTTGCATAAAAATACACTTTATGTATCTTAATGTCATGCTTACTTTTTTATTATTACTTTCTTTGTTAGAATCATATCAAAATATCATTTTTTAAATAAAATATATGCTGGACGTTGTTTTAAAAGCTAAAAAGTCTATCTTCTGGTTTGCTTCATAAATACAATCTTATCTAGTTCTTTCATCACATTCATCAAAAATTGAAATGAGGGATTTGTAAAAATGTTTTTGATCAGAAAATGTGAACTTTAAAGTAGCTTCATCTGTGTCCACACATTTTTAATTGCATTCGATTCCAGATTACAAAGAGAAACAAAACAGAACTGAGTCAAAAGAAGCAAACTTTTGCTCTGGATCATTAGCAGCTTCCTAACTCTTTGGAAAAAAGAAGTCTCTGTAGAGGTTCAGAAAGAGAACAAACCAGAGGGTTCTGGCAGTTACATCACTTGTCATTCAGTATGGTGCAAAAGTTGCAGGTTATTCCAATACCAAAGTGAAGGGAAAACACACCAAAGGTTATAAATAAGTCAAGACTTAATAGCACTACAGAGAAGTCAAAGCAATTCCCAGACACTGTGTGTTTTACATTAATTCAGGCATGTTAAAACTATTGTAATTTGCTTTTGTAAATAAAGAATAACATCCAAGCATGTTTATCTCTTTTGAAAAGATAAGTGTTCCATCTGCCATCTGCCAGCAGTCTCTGCCTACAAGATTGGGGTTTTATCTTATTGTATATTTTCCATATCTAATGAACAACAGTGATCTTTCCCATGTGGAACTGCTTTGACATTTTGATAATTTTAATCTTATTTTTATTTAGCACTTTAGCATATGATTCATAAAAAGCAGTTCTGGGTCTTAGCCACCAGCTTTGTGATGTCTGCTTTTCTGCTCTAATAGTTCATATAAATCACTGGAATTTAATACCAGTGATCGACTGTGCATTTCCCTCTTCTTACCCTTCAGCACTTATGATGGTGAAAATTCTTCACTGCAGAAGGTGAGAGAAACCTGGCAGTAAGTTTATGTATCTATAATATTGTTCAAGTTGGAAGCACCAATGTTTGATATGCATACGTGATAACTTTTCTGAGAAGAAATATGATCAGACAAATTATTATGCAAGTCGTGGTTTCATTTAACCTTTTTAGTCCATGAACATATTTGATGTTTTCTTAGACCAAATTTAATAAATGCAAACATGCCTAGACTTCCTGGCCACCACTGTCCTTTGCTGGTATGTAGATCTCTGGAACTTGAATAGCTGGAGGTAACTTACACAGTCTGTTCATGCTACCTTTGCTACTTACACTTTAATCCAGTATAAAGCAAATAAACTTTCATGTTCTAAGCACTTAAGCTAATTACATTTAGCCAGAATCTCAAGCACTGGAATCAGTTCTATATACAGCCATTACAAAGACAAACATCATAAAATCCAGATGCAAAAAACACGGCAACTTAGTCTAACAAATTTTCTTTGGCGTGAAATGTAAACAAAACCATATCGACCACTGTCGCACTTCAGATGTCAAACTGTTAATCAGTGTTTTCAATAAAACCTGATTTTGTTATGATGGTTATACACATGTACATTACTAAAATGTATTTTGATTCAAATACTAGTGGATGTTAGTCTAACTAGTAGAGCCTTTGAAAGTATTTTCCCAGAATAGTAATCATAAGTCATAGAGTCAATTTCATTTTAATTTGATACTATCTATTATTTTTTCCATTTAAGGATTTTCTTTATTTTCATTTCTCTGCCACAAGTATGGCAGAATTACTGCTTTTCCAAAAACTACTACTGGAGATCATAATTTTAAAGTCTTTTTCAAATCTATCCAAGCTTTAGCACTTGAGTTAACCCTGCAAGCTTTGCAGTGCTTGGTCGTTCTCTTACATTGCTGATGTAAAACTGTTCCTTCTTCAGTGTTCTGATTGCCAGACTCACACTCTAGTTCATACTGTTGTTCATCACCTTAGGTTTGTAAGGCTGTTCATATGAAAGTCAGCCCTAATGATTGTATGGATCTTATGGGATCCATAATGCACCATTTGACATAGCTTGGGAGTTTTATATCTTATTAATTCATAGTAACTTGTTTACCATCGGGTTCATTTCATAGAAGGTAGACGGAGAATGAGTGTGAAGTTTAGTTCCATTTTTTTTTAGAAAAGTGATTTGAAAATTGATCGTCTGGCAACATCCTGAAGGCAGCCTTGCGAGTTTGTCTGCTTTTCAATCATTATGAATCCTCAGTGCCTGTGAAGTAAATGTGACAACTAGAGCTCATCAGGGACTTCCTGTCATGTCATTCTCAATCAATGTCAATCAAAATCCAAACTTCTCAGTGGAATATTTGCACTGGTTCTAATGAAGCTGCGATTCTTGTCCGCAACAAGGAAGAGAGTAACCCACACTAGACTAGTCAGTGTCTGGGATATGAGAGAATAAGTGCCAGGATTTAGATCTAGGATTTTTTTTTTTCAAACAACTCTTACAAAAAAAGACCAAGATCCACCTCAAAAGAAGCAGATGGAGCCCTTCATGGGGGATTTAGAAGCCTGAGGCAGGCTTCTAAGCCAGTTACAGTAGGATGTGCTGAAAATACCTGCTACTCCTTTTTGGTTGCTGACTACTGCCCCAGAGCTCTGCTGGAGGAAAGCTGTTCATGCTGCCTCAGAAAGAGTTAAGTTAAATTAGACTGTTAGTGTATCTGCTTTGATACAGGCTTGATACAGGCTAGAGAGTGCTTTTGTAATTCTTCCTCCATCCTGCTGCTGGCAGAGAGGAGATTGTGCACAGTAGGTGTTGCTTCAGCTGGAGGACACTGTCTCCACTGCTTTAGATTCCAGTCTTTTGCCTCTCAGGCCATGCATGATGTAGGCTTCCTCATAACAGGTTTAGATCCTAACTACTGGTTGTCTCATCTTTTTCTGCCGTGAGAAAGAAAATGCCTTTCCTTATCACTCTTGCTGGTAATCATTATGTCCCAGAAACGGAAAGTGAAAGCATTGAAGAGCAGAAAGGTGAGATATTCTAGCATTCAATCCTTCCCATGACTGCTGTGTTGCAAAATGCTTGTTAAAATTTGACTAAAAGCTTCCTAAGCAAAACTTATAAGTGGATTCCATTATTTCAGAACCAAATACCAAACTAAATGACAAGCCTAACTTGATCAGTCCTCTAAGTGCAATAAGTTTCTGAAGTTCATGAAACTGACTTTCACTGTAACACATTTATTTACACCTTTGGAAAAAGTCTGATCAGGATTTGTCATTGTTGCTGTTATATTATTCCTGCTGATCCATGAAACATGGTTATTTCAAGGACAAAATAAAACCTAGCCTTTTAAAAAGAGAGCAATAATACTTGCATTTTGAAAGGAGCCAATGCCACACAGGCTATACTCCAACTTCTTCACAAGGGATTGCCAAATCTTTTTAGTGCTTAAGGACACTCCTTCCTTCACATAAATAAGCAATAAACCAGCAATACAAAGTTTATAATACACTTTTAACATGTGTTATTTCTGTTCCCCAGGAATGCTACAGGCTCTGTGCTTCCTCACAATCTTCATGTGAAATTAAATTCATACATTTTGCATAGCGAAAAGCTAAATATGCTTTATTTACACTCTGGCTTAGCATATCTCATGCATGAGTATACATTAAATCTAAATATTGTAAGTTTTGACTCTCCTTATGCTCTAATTCATGCACTGTGCCTCCACAGAAGTTATACTTACAGGAAAGTTGTCCCTATTATCCACATCAGAGTAAGCATGATTTATAAGCATCTCCAGATATTCCACCTATATGTATTTGAGGAAATCTCAATTTAAGTGGATTTGAGCAAGTATAACACCTTACCTATATCAGAAATCTACTAAATGTATTGAAATCAAAAATCACAATATTTACAAATTTATGTAGCTGCGATATCCATTACTAAAACAGGCTTATTTAACATAAATAATTCAGAAGAGCTGGTCTGACATTTCTCAGGTCAATACAGACTTTTGCACAGTGAGGGACAGAATTAGCTGAAGTGTGTAGGTCAATCTCAGCGCAAACTTTTAATAACTGATGACAGCATAGATTTTCAAATGTATGTGTAACTCTGGATTACTTACTTTCCACCAAAAGTCTACAGCAGCTCGATGACTAGTTTCCATGGTGTTCCATTCCTGTGCAGGTTTTTTTTCATTAGATTTCTAACTTACAAATATATTTTAAAGCAAAATAAAAGTCATTCTTCTTTCACATGCTGCTCACAAACTTACAGCTTGATTTCCCCCGTGAAGAAAGGTGGTCTATGGGGAGAGATAGGGCCTGTGACCAGTGTGCAATCACTGTAGAATTAAGAGTGTTTTAATCTGAGTATTTGATCAAACCCAAAGTTTGATAAGCCATGTGGTGCCTTTATATGAAATGCTGTTGGAGAAGTGTACAGACTCCTAGGAGGTCTTCTCTAGCCATACATTTTATTTTGGGAGCAGTTTGGTGTTAGCATACATGTGTCATAATGCTTCTGTACTCAGAGGTTTCATTCTCCTCTCAAGGCAGAGGTCCCTGATGTAGCAAGGTCACACCTCCCTTCTGGCTCACTGTGCGAGAGGAACTGTCTGACACAGGGCATTCGAGTACATTTATAATGGATGTTCAGCCAGTGAAGGAGTCCCAGGCCTGAGTCACTCAAGCTACAATTCCCATGAGGCAGCGTGGCAGCTGAAGGATACCCAGGGCTGCAGGCCAAGGCCAGGCATTTGGGCTTATATCTGTAAAAACATCTATTCTTTAATTTTCTTGGTATTAGTGACATTGCATTCCAAAGGAAGACCTATTTCTTCAGATGTCTGCCCCAATAAATTAGTTACTGGAAAATGCATTTTCCTATACAAAGCTAAAGAGTGAAATCCTTAATGCACTATTGTGCCAGCCATGTGCTTAGCTTTTTAAACCAGAATGACAGAGAAAGTAACTGTCAGCACTTTCTTAGACACTCACACATTCAGCTTTTCCAAATGACATGGATATCTAATTGCAACATTTGATCTCTGTTAAGAACAGCAGTTTCTTCTAAGCATGGGGGTGAACTTCTCTAACTACTTTTCCCTTTCTTTGTTTTTCCCCCAAAATACATAGTTTTAGTGAGGGTCCAGTGGGCCGTTAAGGACTGTCTTTATTTTGGCTTTCCTTTTGACTGAGCCTTTTATAAGAGATGTTGTGTGGTTTCCCTTTAGAAGAAGAGGAGTTTTGTGAGTAGTTAAGGGCAAAAAATTGAATTTGTTAGTGGTGCATTCCAAACTTTTATGACTAAGCCCATAGCACATGTCTATGTAACTGGTACATAACATGATACTAAATCAGCCCGCATAACTAAATTGCAACATACCATTGATTTTAGTCACTAATAAAACACATACATGTGTTTCAAGTGGTTTTAATTATCTGTTTATTATTAAAGCATGTTTTCTTTGCTGTGTTTCTATAAAGTTTTGATGTAAGAAAGAATTTTCCTTCCAAATTTAAGCTCAACTGTATTACTTGATTCCTTTTCGGACCAGGCAAACAGTGTCAAATGGCCATTTACCAAAGTATTGTTCTTTGACTTTGACCTCTTAAAGGTGGCAGAGAAATCATGCCTGAGAGCTTGTGTGCAGGAAAAATATAATTAAAGGTCTGATGGATTGCATGATAGGAGTCTGTCATTAGCTTCACAGAAATTAGCCACTTCTTCAGCTGAGGCCAGAACAATCTGTAAGTCTGACTAGCAATCTTGCATCTCTCTGCCTCACACTGTTCCCTTCTTTCTCTGATCTGATAACTCCTGTCTCTGTTATTCCCTGTCCTCCACTCTTCCTTTTGTTTTTATCCCTTCCCTGACAGCAGAACGCTAACTCATTCCCACTGCTCCTTTCCTCTTTTCCTGATCTCGCACAGCACAGTGTGACCTGAGGGCTTGGAAGCCTTTCTGTATCATAGATGCAGTTTCTCCTCCAGTTTTGCCATTCCCGTAAGTAACATTGTTCAGAGCAAATCTACTTAATTCCAGTAACATTTTCCACATCTCTGACTCATTCCTTAAGCTCCCCATCTTCCTGTATCCACTTGTCTTTCTACTCAGATGGCATCTCATTGAAATATTTGGAGAGGAAATCAGCAGAGGCTTCTGCTTTGTCTTGCTTTCCCTTCTCCTCTCCAATTATCCTTTTCCCTTGAGGCAGAGATGCTGTAGTGGCTCTCTTCTTCTCAGAGCTCTGCTTTCTACAGCAGTCCCATTCCATCACTTCATCTCACTCTTCCATTTTATCTGTTACTCTTCCTATGGCTTTTGTCACTTCCCCCTTCCAGTACAATCCTGTTCCAGTTTACCTCACAGTCACCTCCCCACTCTTGTCTCTCCAGCAATTGCCCTATTTACTTCTTACTTTACAAATTCACTGAATGAAAAATTTAGCTTCTCTCCTCTGGTTCCATCCCAGGCCAAGTTCTACCAAAATAATGATTGCCAAAGTCTTTTTAAGTCTTTAGACCATGTATCCTTATCCTGCTTAATCTCTCTCACTCATTTTCCATTATTGGCTCACAGATATTAACAGGAACATAATGGTGCTCTCAGCAGTTTATAGTCACTAATTTTAAAACAAGGATCTCCATTTCTGTTCCAACTTAGTTCATTATGCTTGGGAGGACCTAGTGACAAACCTTGACAGGCCATGTCTTCATCACAGTCAGAATCCTCTTTCCTGGATATCTGTGTATGATTAGACAAATGCTAGATTACTGGCCTGCAGAGACCTTTATCACTACTTCTGATAAATTATTCTGATATTGCCTAGTTTCCTTGTACTTATTTGTCTGCATCTGTTCCTTTGTCTTATATTTAGGTGATTTTTGAGGCAAGCCTGTGGGTTTCATTCACACTTCATAGAACCCTTCCCACAGTGGAGTCTCAGTCCATGACTAAGGCACCACTTAATTTTAATAATAACAGCCATACCTTAAAGACTTAACTGAATTTCAGCTGTACCTAAATGCACATAATTGTTAATAAACTAGCTCTTATTTTTATTGGAATTGTTTAAATTTAAGGCCTTTTTCAGTAATTTAGTCTTCTTTGTAATTAGCAATAGTGAGAAACATATGGTTACTCTTTTTGATCTGAGCAACTAGCCATATTTTGAGATCTCATAGGTTATTTCTGTTGAATGGAGGAATGATGGGGTAAATATTCTTTGATGTTTATTTTTCTTTATTTCTGAAAAGGTTTATTTCCAAGAAAGAAATTACTTTTTTCTTAAAAACATCAGGTTTCAAGCTGCCAGAAATAATGCATTCCCAAGTCAGTACCCAAGCAATAGTACACTCTGTGGACTTCTTCTAAGGCATATATGAGCATTAGTTCTTTTTATGTCTTCAGTCATTACTGAGCTTTGCTCCACTTCTTAATTTGAAATCTCTTCTACACACACATATCTCCATGCATGTGCAAGCTAAGCAAAACTGCTTCACTATTTTTATTTGGGTTTCTGTTTTGAATCTAGATATTCCTGCTTGCCTACACGGACAGGTTGAATAACCTCTTACAAGTATTACAAAAAAAAGCAGCAAGTTCATCTCTGTCCCAAAAATGCATCAATTAAACAGAGGTTTCTTTCAGTAATTGTTTGCAGATTTACTATGAATTTTACTTCAAGGTCTGTAAAATCCTAACAGATAATAAAATCGATTTTATATTTTGGCTTTGTAAATCTCTGAAAAAATTTTTACTGAAAAACATAAAAGATTTCTCACAGATAACTAGAAATGCAACATTTACATGGAAACATTGAGATATCTTCATTTTAAAGTGGCAAGAAAAGTATTTTTTCATGCAGTAAGATAGACAAAAGTTGTAGGATGTCCTTTACTAACACTCACTGTGCTCTGTTTCAGAACCTGTCAGAACCCCAGACAGAGCCTTTGCCTGCAGCTGTAGCCTTGCTGTTCGTGTGTGTTTGAGGCTGTACGGTCACGTCACGTGGCTTTGTGGTGTCATGAATAAAAGGCACATCACAGACTTTATTATAAACTGTAAATAATGCAGTACAGGCCTTGCTAAACCATATGTAAGAGCTGTGTTAGTTTTATTCACATTCCATAACTAGTATTTTGCTGTCACTTTTTATTAGCACATTTTAACTACCAGTCATATTGTAAGGTCTAATATATGGTGATACATTAAAAAATGCATAATGTATTTCTGTCAGGAAAAATACTTTTCAGTTGCCTTAGTTTTTTCTTTGCACTTTCTATTCTAAATGTGCTTGTATATCCTTCTGTACATACCCTGTATGCAATTACTGTTTCCCAGTAGCAGTCTTGCTACTGTAGGGTAAAAAAACCTAATTTGGGACTTGTATCAATACTTTGTGTTATTTTTCTTGGATCTCAGTTCATGCTGAGATGCTCTTTGCTGCTTTAGTAATCCTACTGGAACATTATAATTTTGGCTTTTTTATTAATCTGTGAGTTTTACACCTCTGCTACTTCTGACAAATAAGTCAGTTCTACCAATGTGAGTTTCCCTGAGTTAAGGAACATATGAATATGCCTTCACAGACACAGAAGACATGAGTGTGCCCTGCCCTGCTTCTGGGACGGACTCTTCCAGGTCTGCCCTAGTCAGAGAGCTGGTTTGTGTGCCACTGCAGCGTGGTGCCTCAGCAGTCACGTCTGCTGAGAGGTGTGGAGTGTTTTGGGAACAGCGCTCCCTAACGTTCCCGGATTGTTCCTGCCAAGCTCGTGACAGTTTCTGTGCAGAATCATGGTCAACATTTTGTGTTTTATTGCGTTCTTCACCTGACAGTGTTCAGATCACTGGGGCATTGTTTTCATTCAGCCTTAGATCGGGGCAGATACAGAAAGTTGAGTGACACCTGCTACAGCTCTATACATGGATCCTCAAATGATATGTGCAAATTTCTGCAGTCCCATGAAAACAACAGTTCTTTTTCAGCCTCATTTATAATATAACAAAGTAGTTGTTATAAACTGTAACCTTTCAACACTGATCTTGATGAATATGCAACAAAAAGATAAGGTTTTTGAGAAAAGCAACTGCAGTGATCTAACTATAACAATACCTAGCTCTTATACTGTCCTTTTCATCAACTGATCTCAGAGCACTTTAGAAAGGAGATCAGTATCATTATCCCCATTTTACTCATTGGCTTCATTTTCTTACAGTGCATTGTCCTGATTTGCAAAATGTATACAAAACTCTTTATATTCATCTTTCAGATCCAATGTGAAGTGGGAGTTATACTCGCTCTGGCATGAGAGGGTGCTTTTTGCTTTTCACATCCTGCAACCCCTACACACACAAACCCCTCTATTTTTTCCTGACTGAGTGGTTTTGCAGAGCAGAGATCAAAAGGAAATTTATCAGTATCTGTCTCCCCTCAGACCATTGAAGCCAGACTTCTGACAACTGTGGAGCAGCCTTAAAGCTGAAAGAAGCATCAAGAACAGGCAAAGAAAAGAAAGAAAAAGAAAAGTCCCATGGCTACACCGTCATTGTCAGATTATGGAGGAGGAAATTGTAGTGTGAGAGCAGCACAAACTCTTTGAAGGTAGGTAGGCAGGGCCTGGGGACTGTGGCCTCACTTGATTATTGGTTTGTCCAACCTAAAAAACTCCAGGGTCCCCAGTCCTTAAAGACTCTTGAGCTCTGAAGTTCAAACAGCATTCTTGTGTGTTACACAGTTGTGGTTAAAGGTGACCAAAACTACTTTAAACACATAAAATTAATCAGAAATTACAAAGTGTGCCATTTAAACATAGCCCTCCCTTCATCTAGCTACTAAAAATGGAGCAATAGCGTTCAGAATTTCCTCTGTTAGAAAAACTCTTGTGTATAAATGCTGAAACCTGGAGCAAAAACTTATTAGTCTGAGCTTTTTTGACTCCAAGGGATTCAGGATAGGGATTGTCTGAAGTTCCTTATTTAAATGCTCAGCCAAGACTGCTGAGGTGATATTAGACAGCACAGGCTCTGTTCAGCTAAACCAGAGGAAAAGTCAGTGGCTGCTTTTATGTCAGATGTGCTCAGTACCCCTTTAACAGTATCCTCTATCTACTGTATTCCAAGTGACTTCACTAAAAGCACTGGGGAGAGTTCTGCTTCTGCACTGCTTGAAATAATCATGTTAGTTATGTGATTCACTGATGAAAGAGGAGCAGATAAATCCCTGAGCTCTGAACTTGGAAAGCAGAAAGAAATGATGGATGAACCTTCTGCATTGGCAATTCAATTGGGTTCAGATAATGAATCAAATGTTTAGCTGCTTATCCAGACCGTATCCCCCCAAAACTCTCCAAACAGTTATATCTGACACTGGGACTTCGTGCAGCTCCCTTTGAAATCAATTAACAGACTCTCACTGACTTCAGCTGGGAGGCCATCAGGCCCTAGGGCTCAAACAGGTTTGCTCTCGCGTGACTTACAGATTGTTTTGCATTGTGTCTGAGATGGGGACAAGGTTGACAGAATGCTAGGCAAAAGATAAATCTCCAGTCAGGGAGAAATGGGACAAGTGAAAATTCAAAGGACTTTAAAAATCCTCTAAGAAAACCTCTGGTGGCACACCATTATCATGTATTTATTTTCTTAAGAAAATAGTTGATTCAGTTTGGGCTTTGTGAAAAGAGAAAACCAAAACCAAAACCAGACATTCTTATTTGGACTATTCTGATTCACCCACATCAGTAAAATGCATTACATTTTATTGTCAATAGATAATTATTTTGAATGTGATGACTGAGAGATATATTTTGTTAATGAGTAGGACCTGAAAGAACCCATTCAAAAAACATTCAGATTTACCTTTGAATTAAATAATGGCAGCATACATAGCAAATTCTCCACCCATGGTCAGGGAAGAGTTTAGAGGTTCCATATGGCGACTTGCACCAAACAAAGGGAAGCTGGTCAAAGAGGTAAATTAATTGGGACACATCCTCTCAAAGTTTTGTACAGTGTCATTACTACCCAGAGATACTCAACAGGATGTGGTTACGTTTCAACTTCTTGGCATTTCAGAAATGTGTCCAAGACTGCATTATTGAGTCCTTTTCAGATTTAAGAGCTGTCAGTCCCAATACTTTTGTGTGACAGTGTAAATAAGAAAAGGATAAATGTTTATAGGGAGGTTGTCAACATAGCATTCATGTATTTACAGGGGAAAAAATTCTATACATTACTAGCAATGAGAAGGTTTTTTTCAGGAAATAACATTGGGGTTTAATTTTTTTTCTAAAAGAAAATGTAAAATATTTCTAATTGAAATATATAAACTTTAAATCAACCATTTTCTCGTTAAAAAATACCAGACTCTGATCAACAAAATGATACTTTCTGATAGGAAGAAAATTTGTGGTAAGAAAATGAGTCAGTTCTATTAATAAATCCTTGTATCTTAATAACTACTTGACAGATATTTCTGGACTCCATGGTTTTACTTCCAAATCAACCTTTTTAACATGAAAGGGAGAAAAGAACACAGATGTGTTCTATCTCTGTGCAGCAGTCGGGGCACAGTTGCAGATCCTTTTTATTAATCTCTCTGTCTTTAGACACCCAAAAAAGAGTATGAAAGGCCTCAAAGAAGTGAAGCCCCAGCTCTCAATGTGGTGCTGCCATTTTAGGCCATCTCTATGAGAACACAGAGCTCATCGGGCACAGCTGACAGGAGCAGCTGTAGGGACAACCATCTACCCAGTGTGGTCATGCACACCAATATGAAAAGATTCTAATATAAAAGACTAATATAAAAAGACTACATAGAGCTGTGACCAACAAAACCATACACACCCTAAAGTGCATATTTCTGGCCTCTGTTCTGCAGCCTGAAAATTGTTCCATTAGCTTCTGCAGGGTGACTGTGGTCTAAAGATTTTAAGGAAGGTACAATTTAGTCTCTGCCTGTACAAGGAGCCCCAAACGCCAGGCTGAACTGGGCCCAAAATGTTTTTTAATCCAATTTTCTTATTATTACCTTTCACTTCAGTTAAAGGGAAATAGAAAACAGAGAGATCCATGTTACTTGTTTTTAAAGCTGTTTTCTGGCTGGGTTCATAGTCTGGTTCTCAGGCACTCATAGAGGGTTAGCTGGACTCACAACACTGGAAGAGAATGTTCAAATGCAAAACAGTTCTCTTTATAATGAGCAGAGATCATGGCAATATTTCCATTCCTACTGTCTTTCAAAAACCAACTTCATGAAACCTAATTTGAGGCCTTAGATCACATGGCATAGTCCTGGTAATGGTAAAAAGTGAAACAAAATCCTACTTTAACTATTAGTTACTATTTCTGAAAATTATCACATATTTTTAATTTCCACTCCATTGTGGATTATGTGAAAGCACTTTTTTTGAGGAAAAAGGTAGGTGTTATATTGGTTCTGCTAAGTTGGCTTCACTGCCTCTGATGCAGGAAAAAAACCCCCAGGGCTTAAAGTATGTTTCTTGTGGCTCTTCCTATGTCTTCTCTGAAAGTAATTCAATGTTGGTCTTATCAGTAGTAGGTTACCTCTCATGTCTGGATCCTGTACTTGTGGTACCATGTACACAGTGCTTCAGAAGACAAAGCATGCCTGAAGTGTCACATCAAAACCACAGGAATGTCACAAGGCTTTCTCCTCTGTCTACATTAGTGTGAAGGAATAGGCCATAAATCCCCGTGTCCTGAGTGTGCTCATCCAAACATGATCACTGTGAGTTGCAGTTTGGCAGATACTGCAACACACGGGTGTCCAAAGGCTGTTCTGAAAACATCCCCCCCTTTATGGGCATAAAGATGGTTTCTTCAGAGAGCTAAGCAATGAGAACTTCAGGTAAAGGAATCCTAATTCACAGGAAAAACTAACTGAGTTGTTTGCAATCTCAATAACATTAGAACATAAGGCACAGTTAATAATCCTATACAGAACAGATTATTATGAATGTCCAAATTCTACAAAAATCACCAAAAAGTCTTCATTCTGTTGTCGTGTTTGTCACAACATAATGAAAACCTCTTTAAGACTGTTTTGGACAACAGATGCTTGTAGAAAACCGCTTTGTGTTGTGGGTAAACTCACAAGAGTTTATTCTTCCACTGAAAGTAAAGGGAAAAGCAGTTTTAGATACACATCATCATTCTGGAGATCAGGTGCAGCTCATGGAGGGAAAATCTTGCCTGTTTGTGGAGGTTGTTTGCAAAGACTCTGTTGATATCACAGTTTCAAGCCTGATGTCACCAATTATCAGGGACATCTACTCTTTTTTGTCTAATATGTGTATATGAACCAATGACAGTGTAATTCTTCTGATGGAAGATACTGCTTCTGAACTGCTCACACATATATTTCAGAAGAAATCAAAATCCAGCACAGAAACTATGTGTTCTTTAGAGTAATTAGTTGCTTTGCTGTAGAAGATGATGCTTTATAAGACAGCAGCTACAACCACTAGGACATTTCTTTGTAATGAAATGTCTCAGGTCATATAATTCTTAACTGTAAGTCTAACTGATCCCTGGAAAGGCATCCTAGAGCACAACCATGCCTAAAGAGCAATTAAATTGAAAACTGGAAAAGCAAAACTGGATAGAACAATGGAAAATTATATATTAGGTCCTTTCATTTACTGACTTTAGCAGGCTGTATGCTGAAGTCCTGACTCAATTCTTACTACCTTATCTTAGCAAAAACATCGTTCAAGTCAAAAAGCAATAATCAAATGACAAATCAACATAGGAGGTAGATTTGGGGATGGAGGGAATTAATAGTAAGGTTGATATTTTCAGTATAGTGTGCATTACAACAGCCGCATTTTTTAGGGACATAACAAAGCAAATCCAATTTTCAGGGAACTGGAAACACACAGGGAATGCTTTTTTCTCAGTTGGAAAAATCCCTTTTTATTTTGCTTATTCTCTCCAGAACTCTCTTCTCCTTTCTTCTTTGGCATTCTTTGCTTATTACTATATTCATCATGATTCTGATATATTTGAAGAAAGAATATGTGTTGATAAACCTTCTCATTCATTATGGACCCAAAATACAATTACAGCAATTACATATAATAGTGGCAATATATTTTTAAAAGCCTCACTGAGACAGCTGCTTTGAAACAATAATGAACACCCATGGTTTAAATCACTTATGTCTGAGATTAGCTCCTTTGCCTCATTTATGTTCCCCTGTTTCCTAGAAACATTAGGGAAAATATTTAAGACAGAATAGCACAGACTTGTCATTAAAGTTTTGTGGCAAAACATGCAAAAAGCAGGATTAAAAACAGAGATGACAGTCACCTACTGCATTGCTCTAATTTCTTAATTACTTATTCCACATGTAAAATTCAGACTCTTAGGAAGCATTTTAGGAAGACATGAACTCTTTCTGTGCCAAAATAAGTGGTTGATCTTCAAAACTTCAGTACCACTTCAGAGAAGGAAATCCCTCCCCCTGAGCTCTACCCTGGGATCTGCTGTGTGCCAAGAACATTTGAAATGTAAGTCTCACTTACCTGATGGGTACACTTTCTTGTCTAGGTGGGTGCTGAATTTATCTGAAACACTGGTTCTCTGATATTCCAGTGATGAATGATCTAGAAAAATGAAAAAGTTACAAATGTCTGTTTCTTGTGGCTTCAACTGCAAAATACTTTCAGGAAAAATCCTAGTGTTTATCTCCCAAAAATACATTTGACTTTACTTGGCTAAAGAACTATCTGCTGACTCCTTATTAATGTCTATCAATCAAATATGCTTTCCTCTCCATTCTACATCAATTGATGAACATTTTATCAGACAGATTTTCTGCAGAGAGGGAGCATACAATCAGCATATAGTCACAGAGTCTCTGGTTTTCGCTGGTCTCACATCACCTGACTCACTATATTTTTAGTCATCCTCTCATGTTTTTAGGCATTTTATAATTAGCACTTTACAATGACTGGAGACTTCTGGAATACTTGGATGATACTAAGCTATCACAATCTCACAAAGTCTGTACATCCATTATTCTGCACAACAGATGTCACTGCAGGAGGCGTGTGCTTTAGATATGTAGTTATTTGTGCACAGTTACAATGACTGCAGTATGTGCTGGTGGTGGGTATTTTCCATAAAGAGGGACTTCCACTCCTAAAGAGACACTTGGGTAGAATTAGCAACTTTCTTTCTCACTCATGCTTGCCCTGTAATCACCATATAATAAACTGTATCTTTCTGCCCCTCTTGGTTCTTTTAAACCCCATTCTTAGTAATTTAACTTTTGCATTGCATTGGAAGGTTTGCAGTATTAAGTTCTTCAGTTCGTTTCATAGGACAGATGACAAAATGTTAGTTATAGCAATATTTGACATAATAACTACACATCTTATGAGACACAGCTCCTAAAGTATGGTAGGTGAAACTTTCAGAGGAAGAGCAGGTAAAGAAAATACAAGAACACAGTTGGACAGTAATGTTTAAATAGCAACATTTTAGTCATGAAAAATACATTAACATGTAACAGTGATTTATATTCCCATGCAATTGAAATGCACTTGGACATGATGAGGAGAGCATTGGAGATCAGTTGGGAAGCAGTATCTTGCAAGATTAGACTCATACGATGTTGTCCTTAGAATTATCTTTACACTCACCACTAATCAGTTCTACTGCCTTTACTTTTTTAGTCACTTTATTTGTTTCAAGTGGACTGATAAGGCCCTTAAGGTAGTCCCATAATGATACTAATTAATTAATAATTGCTAGCAATTTGGGTGTGTTGAAGAGCTGACCTCAGATAATTCATGCATTGTGACATGATGTACTTGACAGTGCCAGCAGCAGAAACAGCAGGAGTGCCATCCTCCAGCTGCCAGAACTAATTATAAGCAGTTTGTCTTTTCCCTCAATGGCAGATTCTGTTTGTTTCACAACAGCCAATTTAAAAGTCACTTTTAATATAATCATCAACAAAAGAATACCTGGAAAAAAATGTGTTCACTTTTGACCAAGAAACTGCAGAATGAGTTGGATTTCCATGGTCACTTTTGCTAACTCAGTGAACAGTAGGCAAAAAGCAGATGAAAATTCTCTCACAGAAAAATGTAAAAACTGCTCCTGCTTTGGACAATTGATGTGGTGCTGGTTGGTTAGTTAATACAGCAAATTAAGCAACAAAAAGTCCCTTCGTAAAGCTCTTATATTACAGGATCATGCTTATGACAAAGGACCATAGGCTACATTCTCCATGAAAACTAATTCTGTGTAAGTCTTTGCAGGAAAGAGGTGCTGAGAAAGTCATGTACTCTTATAGAACTATCTCAATGCTCATTGAAGTAGAAGGTAATTCACTGTTATGAATTCTCATCCTTCCTATTACTTGGTATGCTCACACCATTAAAATCCTGTCTTAAAATTTCATCCTTCCTCTGTAGTAAGGTGAAAAGGTTAATTCCCAAGGGACTAATCCTGTGAGGTGCTGGGCTCTCTCAGCTCCCACTGACTTCAAAGCTAAATATTTGCTTCACATGAAAGCCTCTTTAATTCCCCATTACTGTAAGGTATACTTGTATACAACAGTGGGAGCAGTTGTCATTATAAATCAGACAGTTTATCAGGGGAGCTATTCTCCAGGGCAGAGCAGATTCTAACACACCACGACATACTTTATTTGTTAGCCTCAGTTCCACAGGAATTTTATTCAGGCAGACACCTCAAGGCATGCATCTTTTCAAAGTGTTTAGGCAGGAAGCGAAATTCAAATTAGATACACTTAGGATGCAAATGCATTATTATTTAGCTCAAAACGACTGAGACTCAGGGGTTGTAAATCCTGCCATAAAGAGATCTTTCAATTACCTTCTGTTCAGTGAATCAGAGAAGAGGAACCCTTTCCCTGGCTTTTTCATGCAGAACAAATTTGACTCCCAAACAAATATCAATCACCATAATACTCTATATTTTGGCCTCTATACAGACCTAACTCCAAGCTGTTTTATATGGGTTTTCTTTTAAGATGGTGTCAAATCAAAACCTTCTATCTTTAGTGTGACTGAATCTGAACCCAGTCTTGAATGGCTCCTCACTTTGTAAGCTCAGCCAAAACTCCAGAATAGAGGATGTGTGAAACCTGGAGCCAGATCTAGATCTGATTTAGGAATTTTTTTCTTTCCTTTGAAATTTCATTTCTTCCTCAGTTCATCCCAGTCCTTCATTCCAAACTTCTAAACTACAGATAAAATACATTACTGCTTTCCCTCTAATATTTCCACAGCATGGCTTTTTCTGGTGGCTCGCATTTCCTTTCACCTCCTCACTTGATGTTTGACTTTCCTACCTTTGAGTTGATTCTCCTTCTCCTCCCTTCCTGTCCCCATCTGATACCATCTGCCCATTCAAAACATGGCTGTTATAGTCTTTACCCATCATGGAATCCTTTTGTTTGTTTCTCTCATTCCACTGCACCAGATTCACACCTTATTTCCCTCAGAACACCTTGAATTTTTCTTTTCCCTTGCCTCTCTGTTTTGGTGTTATATTGATCAGTTACACAAATCTGCTCCCCAGCAGCCAAATTTTACATTTCCATCCTTGAGTTTTGGGGCACAAAACATTGGGAAAGTTCTATGTTTTCTTCTGCTTTGATCTTCTGAACAGGTATAGGAGCAGACAAGCACAACATCACCTTTCATAGCTCTTAAAAACGCGTGTGAACACCTGTGCTCACAGACAGTGCCTTGGCTGGGGTTGTTCCACTCTTTGAAGAGTGTTTGCAGGCAGCATAAGGCTTCAATCAGTAAAGTTCTTGGCATGTATATCCACTCTTTAGATTGTCTGTAGGAAAATTCAGCCTTCTCATTGCACAGTGATGACTGTATAAGCAGTGGTTTAAAGCTTCTGTATGACACAAACTAAAGGAAAGAAACAATTCCTCAGACACACAAAGCCATCCCAACAAAAATTTACAAAAAGCCTATTTCTCTGACAGGGAGAAACTGTAGGCTCAAGTTTTAAGTTCCCCATATTTAAAAAATATCTGTAGATCCATATTTAAATATCATTTGAGGACATATTTATAATAATACATGTGTTCTAGCAACATTTTTTTGCAAATATATATTGTATATATGTTAAAACAGACCAACATTCAAATATTCCTTCTCACCAAAACCTGCTAGTGAAGCTCACTTCATCAAATGAAATATTTCTTTCATTCATCAAATTAAATATTTGGTTGTATTCTAATTGAACACATGGATTTTCTCAAATAAATAAATTGTTACATTTGTCAATGTATTTTAAATGAGACCATGCTTTTACAAAACAATTGCGTGTGACTGCAGTGGTAGTGAAAAGTGCCAAATAAATGTATTCAGAGACTGCATTTCCTATGGGTTTCATCTAGAGACTATTGCTTTATATAGACTATTGTAGAAGGTAGAGGTCCTGTGGTTAGGGAATAGAGGCTGTGTCAGGAGGTCAGGTTTCCTTTCTCCACCCTGCAGGACCAGCTCCTTCACCTCAGGCCACTCACCTGAGCACTTTGTAACACAGTTTGCCCATCTGGGAGGAGGGCTTAATCTTTCCTACCTACTTCACAGGAAAGTTATGAAGCTTATTTTGCTAATGTTCATTAAGTGCTTTGAAATACTTGGCTCGAAAGCAAAGCATCTCTCTTGTGATGCTGTTTTTATCCATAGAACTGGTACTACATTTATAGTCATGGTACCAGCTGTCCAATACCACAAATAACACTGAGTCCTAATGAGAAGTGTGGCTTCTATACTGTAACTTTCACTTTTTTTTTCTTTTTTGTTTCCTCTTGTCCCGTCAGTTCAGGGATGTTTCCCATGAGGTTTTTTTGCTTTGCTTTTTCCAGACTAAAGGCACTAAGGCTCAAAGGCAAATCATAAACATTTCAGACTACCTCTCTGAACCAAAAGGAGAACAAGAAAAAAAGTTTGGATTGTGTACATTTTAAATTGTTTTTACATTAGCCTTCATGATTATGTATAGCAAGTAAAGACAACCACAGTGCCACAACTTCAAAGATAATATCGCAGGTTCTTGAGTTTATGCAGGCCTGCTTAGGTCTTTATCTGTGATCCCACTATCTAAACAAAAGCTTAGCTTTCTTTTGCTGTCCTTATCTTGTTAGTCAGTTGATTGTTTGCTAAGTATCTCAGTGAACAAGACCCAAACGAAAATGACTGTTCTTGTATAATTTGTTTGGATCAGATTAAATTGGAAAGAAGGTAAAAGTGAGAGAGAAAGTAGAATGCACTTACAAATGAGTATTGAAGGTCAAAATGAATTACCAAACATTGTGCTTGAAGTTTTCTCTTCCTCTTGTCTGACTTTTCCATGTACTTTATGGAAAAGAGTAGCTATAGCAGCATGTCCAAATGAAATTCTTTAGGTCATGTGAAATTGAAATATCTCTTTTTATTGTAACATAAGAAAATGCCTTGGGAAGAATAAAATAACCTAAGACAATTAAAGCTAACTTAGCTTGCTTCTTTTGTCACACTGTTACCTGCTGACAATTCTTCCGTGGCTGCTATTACTTTCTGTTATACTCTGTATTTCTCATGTTGATTAATTTTAGTTGCTGTATCAGTGCAAGTCTTTAAAATTGAACCTACATTTTTTGCAAGACTCAGAAGCTGACTGGGATGTGATTTGGAAGTGAGATACTAACCATGTTAAAGTTCTCTATTGTTCTCTTTTTGTATTGCAATAATACATTTTTGCGAGAGTTGGACTGTTTTTTTCAGAAGCAGCACTATCTTATTACTTCATTTCAAGTAGATAAGATAATCAAATGGGGCATGCCTAGGGAATTAAAATCCTTGCAAGACATCATGACTTGCCAAAGGCACAGCAGGCCAAGAGTGCAGGGCCAGGATTCCAGAGATCTGTTGTGCTTCAGCAGAATCTGCAAGCTGCTATGTATGCATATTTCCCACTTCTCTCTCTCTCCTTAGGTCCTCTTTACTTCATCCTATAGATATAAATGCAGAGGGAAAGATTCAGTTATCTAGTCAATGCCACTTCCCTCTACAAGCTGGGTAATCCTTCTGCCGTTCCCTCTGGCCCATTTCTTAATTAAGACAGACTTGTTAATTTAAAACAAAAACCAAGCCACCCCTATGTAACCTTGCACTCTTGGGTAACCTCTTTCACTGGTAAATTTTCTAAAATGTTTGATTTATTTTTAATTTGATTTTGCCAGTTTCAATTTCCAGATGTTGGTTCTTGTTAAGTACTTGTCTGATAGATTAAAATATCCCAAATAAATGGGTGATTTGGAATGGTCTTCAGTTTCTTTTAAATAAATTAAATAGACTAGGATTTTTAGTTGCTCACACAGATATTTATACCTGTTTTTTGTACTTGTTTCTTGCCAATATTTTCCTTTGGCACAATGATTGTCCAAACTTGGTACAATATTCTCCTTCTGCACCAGTTTCCGAAAGACCATGTACAGTTGTAATATTTTCCTTGTGTTTGTCTAGTTCTCTGCTAACATATATAGAGATTTTCCAGCCGTACCATGTTCAGTTCATTATTAACCATCATGACTAAAAATAGATAACCTGTACATGTCTCTGTCCACACAGTTTTGCTGGTCTCCCACTACCACAAGCTATTGCTTGAATTTCTTGAAGATTGCTTGATATTGCTTGAAGATTCAACCACCCAATTTAACTGAATCCTCCATTGAGTTACCTTCCCTCCCACACCTAAACTCACAGCTCCCTACATCACCCTAATTCTTTCCTTGCTTGGGCCTTCACTGAACCCCACATATTCCACAGATAATTTTTCTTGCCTGCTGTAAGCATGTCCAACAAGATGTGATCACTGCTAGTTGCAGGGAAATTATGTATGTCACAGACAGCTCAAAATGAGAAGTTCTAGCCATCATTGTTATGCGTCCCCGAAGTCTTCACTACTGGAAAGGAAAAGGTCCATGGAAAGACAACAGAAGAGGAGAGGAAAACATGTAGCAGTGTTCTTTCAACAAGCTACTTCATCTGCATTTATATGCTGTATATGCATATACTTTTTAAAATTTGCAGGCCTGTCATATTTCCCTTTTTTGTCCATCTCATGGAGACGTTCTCAAGCTTATTTACTCCATGTGCTTTGAGATTATCAGTTCACAAAAAACCATAAAGCATTCCTTACTCATTGACAATTTACACTAGATTAAAAAAGAAGTCCCCATACTCGCAGGGTGATGAAATAATGAGTATTACTAAACACACTTTAGTCAAAAAAACACCACCCTAAAGACTCTGAAAGGACCTAGTCTGACATTTCCAACACCCTGAGAAGAGAAAAATTACAGAGTATATCCTTTACCAAAATAATATGGGTCATATTCCAACATGAATTGGACTTTTTCTTCCTTGTTTATTGTGACCCTCATGCAGTAGATTTCAAAATACTGCCAGGCAGGTGACTCCTACAGGGAACACTGCATCGTGGGATAGTGTATTCATGGAGAATAGCTTATCATGTTGCAGCAGAGGACCAGTAAGTGTGACCCTAGATTGCCTCAGCGTTAATCGACTTGTTCTGACAGAAGGCTTGTGTCACTGTGTAAACAGGAATGTTTACAGCTATGCTGGAAAAGTGAAGAGCCTGTTAGTGGGACACATTACACAGGAATCCCAGCCGGGGTGGATCAAGTTTTGCCAATACATTTCTTCGTGGAGACCAAGCTGTGGCCCTTTTGTGCTAGTCTGATTTTCTCAACAGTGGCTTTGTAAATCTGATTTATGTCCAACCACCCTGGTAGCACCGAGTCCAGACCCTGCCCCAGCTCCAGCCCCAGCTCCCGTCCTGGCCCCCGCTCAATCCCCCGCCCCCGCCCCCGCCCCCGCCCCCGCCCCCGCCCCCGCCCCCGCCCCCGCCCCCGCCCCAGCCCCAGCCCCAGCCCCAGCTCCAGCCCCAGCTCCAGCCCCCGCTCCAGCCCTAGCTCCAGTCCTGGTCCCAGCCCAATCCCCAGCCCCTGCCCCAGCTCCAGCCCCTGCCCCAGCTCCAGCCCCAGCTCCCGTCCTGGCCCCAGCTCAATCCCCAGCCCCAGCCCCAGCTCCAGCCGTACCCCCGTCCCAGCCCTAGCTCAGCCTCATCCCCAGCTCCATCCTCAGCCGCAGCTCCAGCCCCCGCTCCAGTCCCAGGCCCGCACACGGGCCCCGGCCTCGGCCCCGGGGAAGCTGGAGAACCGGCGGTACAAAACGGCAAAGCTTCCCCTGACCCCTAAACCGATCATTATTCACTTGAAAGGCAGACTTGCACAAACAAATATTTTGTGTAGCTGTTATGATTATTGTCAGTATCTGTCCCCATTGTTCAGGCGCAGGAATTCCTTTGGTCTCATAAATACTGAACCCGGCCCTCCCCTCCCCCCTTTAACTGTCAGATAATTACACAGTTGGCTTTAGAGTTTAACTTGTCAAAGGAGTTTCATTACTTTGTTCCTTTTGGGCAGCTTCCACTATTGTGCTTTCTGAACACTAAACAGAACCTATATTAACTGTCAGTTAATTACACACCGTTTTTCTTCAGTATTTACCAGTCAAAGGGGCAGGTAGGCTGCAATCCTATCATCTCAATCACTGTCTCTGCTCACAAAAGAATCAATAAAGATGAGTCACTTAGTGTCACCCAGTGTCTGATACTCAAAGCCACCCATTCCTAATTGCCTTTAGAGATGGATGATAATACAAACTTTGAAGTGATAATCAGCCTAATGAGTGGCCTTGCTGAGAGGGTAGATCATGTGTCAGAACAGTTTGCAGATGCTTACAGGCAAACAAAGCCAGCTTTCCTTTTAGACCTGAGAGGACCATGGCAAGTCTGGTACCCAGAGCCCTGCACAATGGCAGAGACTGGAGCACAGCAGGACGCTGTAGCCTGCTGATCACAACTGACTCCATCCATCTTGCTCTTTGCCTTTAATCAGCACAGTCAGAACAAGTCCTCCAGATCTCTGCACGTTTATGCTGGATGTTTAGGCAATAACTGTGTAAAAGATAAATTCTCTGATTCTGAATCATTGGATTTAAATAATAGCGATTGGACTTGATAGGTAATGGCCGGGGATCCCGGCTAAAACTACTGAGTAAATGTAATTAAGTACAATCGGGTGCAGTCAGCCAGGCAGAGCCAGAGCCCATAAAAGGCTCATTCAGACAGCAATGAAAACAAACAACGTCAGCAACAAAAACAAAACCAGTGTTTGGTTTGCTAATAAGAGCATGATCTGAGGTCTGATCTACACTCAATTTTTGCACCCAACAATTTGACCAAATCAATAATTTGCAAAAAGCCAGTGACAAACAAACAAATAAACAAAAAGACAAATTAAATTGCTATAATCCATGAGTCTGGATGCAGTTATCTATCATAAAGACATTTTCTTTCTAAAATAGCTAAGATGACATAAATTCAGTCAAGTGTGAACAAATAGTCTATGACCATGTTTGTGCTAACGCGACTGTCTCAATATAAAAGGGTTGTTTTGATTTAACAACCCTTTACTAATTTAGCTAAATTTTGACAAGGGCTGACCATGGGCATTGATTCAAAATCAGCTCACAAAGACTGGGAATCTGTAGGATCACACCAATCTAACTTCAAAGTATAAATGAAATATATGTGAATACATATAGATCGATGGGTTAACGTGTTTAGCTATTTGGATCTAACAATCTAAAACTATTTTGGGGGCAAATCTGTATTCCTTTTCTTGGTGAAAGGTGATGAAAAAGCTGAACAAGTGGGTTCAGGATTTACGCTGTTTTACTAAGAAGCTGTCAGGTTTTAATATTTTGTAGTCGATTATTTTGCTTATAAAGCCTGTCATGCAAATAAGGAATTAATGCAAATAACCAAATGAGAAATAGAAATTTTCATTAAACTAACCCTTTGAAATCAAATGCAAGATTATTGCTGCCCTTTCAAAAACTACAGAACGAGGCCTCTTTCAGATAAAACCAATCATATTTTCATATTTTTACTAGTTTTACATCTGCCTGGCTTTCTTTCTTCAGGTCAGTGAGAAAAGTGCAATCTTTTAGATCTGAAAGGGCAGAAAAAGTAGCCTTTTATTTTGTGCAGTTCATGTATAAATATAACAGATGTGCCAGTAGAAAGGTTTTAGAGTTGTCTGATTCGGAGTTTTGTTTTGAGACAGCCTTCTCCGGTAGGGTATAGTAATACTTGCTGCATGCTGATATGGAAACCTACGCCTTCAAGCTCTCTGCTATAATTAATGTCAGTAATTAGCCCAATCTAATACTATTTGAAACTGAATTCACAATAAGGTGTTTATTTCTTTTGATAAAGATTACAATAAAGAAAATAATACTGAATTAATAAGTGGGCTTTAGAGGCACGTATCCACCAGTGCTCATAAGTTGCCAGTGATCACACAGGTTATCTAAGATTCCGGAATTCACAAACCTGAAAACACATATGACTGTCTGCCAGCACCCTGCTCTGTCTTGTGGTAGTCAAACAGACTCAGCTCTGCTGAGTTCCCTCAGTGGCAGCTGTGAGTAACACAAGAGTTTTCCATGCATGGAGGCTGTGGGCTTGCTCCCTATAGACCAAGAGTCCCTTCATCTCTGCCTACAAAGCACCCCAGAGAACTGGACTTCTCTAACAATACAGTGACAGAAGTTTTGGGAACTGGAGCTGTGAAGACATTTCGCGTTCTTTCTTGCCTGGGGAATGAGATGAGAAAGATCACCCTGCCCGTACTAAAGTAATATTCTTCTCCAAGGCAAATTCTAATCCACAGTTATATTTCTCCTACAGAAAATATTCCTTTCAAATTCTCTTAACTTACACATTTATAGTTCATATGATTCAAGTTAATTGTTCAGTAATAAAGTTGATAAACATGCTTTTTACTATCACTGAATAACCCCATATGCATTGGACTATATGCCCACCATCATTTCATAGTAATTCAGTTCTACACAAATGTATTCACAAGCATGGAAATTTAAAAACACCCTTTCAAGCACGAAATATCACTATCATTACATATCTTATCACTTGTAATCACATTTAAAATCTCCATTTGAGCTCTAAAGCATGTTGGACAAAGGGAAAACTCACCTGTAGTCAGACCTATAGAACTGAAGTTGATAATTTGTGATTAGTTAATGGAAATGTGTTGACATATGAATTACAGTTGTAAGTTTAAGCATGTATGTTGCAAGAAACTATGAATTGGAAAGGAAAAGGGACAATGAATTGAATAAAAGAGTTTGGTGATGCATGATAGCTGATAGCCACTCAAGTAATCTTGATTCAAGGTTTGGATTGTAAGCAGAGTAGTTAAAACCCACATGACATGATACACTGCAAGGAATTTTCTAGCTTTTTTTTAAAAAACCAAAGCAAATGGGATTTTAATGTATCTTTGAAATCCATTTGGTTGATGCTAACCTTAGAATATGAATTTACTGTTATTTTGTTATCCTATATTTGTATTATTGCATCTCATAGTCAAAAAGAAGGTGGTTTTGATGCTCAGCCCTGTGAAAATAACAACCAAATAATCCATGTCTGAAAGATTTCCCTAGAAATAAAGCCCTGAGAAAAAGAATTATAGCCAAGATTTTCAGAAACTATTTAATTTTTGTGTGTGAGCTCAGTTTGAGAACTTTAAAGGTGATCTGGTTATCAAAGGATTTTTAACTTCACATGTTCTAAAAATATCTTAAATTAGATACCCAGAAACAAGGACAGACATAAAGACTAGTCATCTTTAAAATCCACAGGTATGGTTTCTCTTAGTTTGTGTCACTCTTACATGGGGTCACTGAAAAGAGAGTCCTAGCCTCCCAGCTGCCTCTGGTTATGCGCTCTGGCTGCATTAAACACGCTGGCAGCTGTGCTGGTGAGCAAGCCAACCTGATGGAAACACAGGCCTACAGAAAATGCAGGGCGATCTGCTTGACTGGGCAGCCACACAAGTGGTAACGACAGCACACGGGCACAGGCTGCCAGGGCCAGCCACGGGCAGGACAGGTCTGTCAGCACCAGCCTGAACCTGTGTTGCCTTAAGAGACGATGTAACTGCATCCCCAGCCTGTTTGCCTCTTGCACTCTGCGAGCAGTCTGCTGCTGCTGTGCCAATACGCAGGCGAGGAAATAGAAACGATATAATAAATATTAACCCTTAAGAAAATAAATAACTTCTTGTTAGAGGGAGAGAAAAAGAGAAAAAGGAACTAAGTGTGGTCTTGCTTTAATATTTTGGTTTATATTTTCAGATTTCCAGTGATTATGAATTTAAACCAGCATCTCCAAGCTCTTTTTCAAACAAGTAGCTCTAAGTGTTTCACAAATACCTACAAAATTCCATAAATCTTTCCATGAGGCAGCAAAACATACCAGCAGCTAGCCACCTGTTAATGGAAGGCAAGCATATCTTGCGGAAAATGCAGCAAGGATAGTAAAATCTAGCAACACTATGAATAATGGAAACCACAGGAAGAATGAAGGTAGTTAAATAGCTACCGGGGATGAAATTTAGCCAAGACATGATGGTGTACAATCCTTTTCCCAATCTCAATCCTGTCAAAAAGTGCCACGAAATGTAATGAGAAAAAGGAATGGGAGTCTCTTTTTGTCTCATTTGAGATGTATCTCCAGAGTAAGAAGCTTGCTTTTGAAATGGTTAGTTTTGTATTTATTCCCTCTGAGCCAGTGTAAATTTTACCCATTATTTTAATTGGACCAGATCCTTAGTGTGTTGCTGAATAAATTACCAAACCCACTTCCTAGTTTTCTTGGAAATGTCTCCATATCCCATATTCATTCAGTTCAGCTCTTCCCTGAGCTGCAACTGTTCAATCTTACAACTACTGGGACAGGAAAGAAATGTAACTCTGGAACTCTGCACATTTTGAACATTTTCTTGAACACAACGCTGTATGGCAGTAGAATTTTGAGCAGATAAACTCTACAGTAAAAGTCACACACAGAAAATCAAATGTGACTTTTGCAAAGTATTTTCTGAGTTTTTCAAGAAAACCCAGTATATGATTGCTGTTATGCTAAAGTGCAGCCTGATCCAGCACTGGGCTGTATTGCCTTCCCTCCCATTGACTTCAAAATGAATAAGCTCAGCCTGGGTATTTGAGAATTCATTTCTGTGAAGACATATTCTGGCAGGTCAACACAAGCATTATTCATAGGCCTCAATTCAGTCTGTCATCTGAAATGAAAGAGAGCCTTTCTTTAAAAAGCTAAAATCCATCTTTAATTTGTTATCCTAGTAACTGTATCAAAAACTGTTATAAAACAAATATTAAAAATGAGAAAAAAGCTGATGAGCAATTGAAACACAGTAAAATAGATCTGGAAGTGCTGCAGAGCCACCAAATCCTTGCTCCAGCTATTGCAGGCTAACCTTTTTCATAAATATATCAAGCTCTGTCTTAAAAGCAGGTGCTTTTATTTCTTCATTTACTGCTACTGTACAGTTATTTGTATTTCTTCCAGATTGAGTTACAGATTCATAGACTATATGCCAGAGGGGACCACTATGATCATCAAATTTGACCTCCATAATCTGCAGAATTGCCCTGAATTCATCTAAGAAGCCAGTGATTTTGCAGCCATGAGTTTATTAGGGAAAGGGCACAAGAGCCATGGTATCAGTGTTGACTGATGGGATTAATCAGCTCATGTTAACACACTGATTATCATATAGTAAAGGGAAATGTTTCAAAAGAATACTCCAGTCTGAAACGTAAAGTAAAATCATTTGGACTTCCAGAGAGGTCATGGTTGAAATATCACAAAACTCTCTTTATTCAAAGCAGATGCTTATTAAGATTAATTTAGTGTGAAAAATGAACCAGAATGCATATAAAAGACAATGCCTCCTTAATTATGTAATAGGACACCTCCTCATTATATTGTGTTCACTGAAGATGATGGTATTTTCCTGGGGGATGTATAACTACAGTTTGCCAAAGTCCCTCTCCCTCTTTTTAGATTAAATATCAGACTGCAGAGCATGAAGCCAAGCAAACAGAAACAAGAGAACTCAAATAAACATCATTTAAATGAAAAAGAAAAGGCCTGTTAAACATGTTTTCTAAGTAAACGTGTTCAAAATAGAAAGTTACAATGATGCCAGGATACAAATACAGAGAAAAACCACCAGAACTTAATATAAGCAAAAATACCTCTTTCCTACATTTGTACATGTATTGAAAGGAAATGCAATCTGTAAATGTAAATATTCACAGCACTTTTCACAGAACTGGAGCGACTTCTCTTTCTTGCCAGCTTTTCTCTCTTTCTCCTGTCTCTTTCTGTGAGCTCCCTCCAGTGTTCTCAAGGAAGTATTGAATCATTTCATTTTGGTATATTCCATTTTTATCACAGGAAGCACCATGATAAAAAAGATTATATTCATCTAATCTCCAAAGATGCCCAGTCTGAGCTAAAAGTCTAGTCTAAACCCGATTGTCAAAACAGGTACTGCAAGAAGAAGATGCACCTCACCCAGCACAGATGTCCCTTAGGATGACTGGCACATGTGTCAAAGGGCTCAAAAGAGCTACTGGTTGTAGAGGTCACTAGAGAATGACCTGAGACTGTGTACCAGATTTGAGATTGTTTAGAGTTAAGGAGTATCAATTGTACCCCTATTTTCCCCTAGGGACTAACAAGAAGGATTTCTGGTCTAAACTGGAGGTTCATCAGTTGCAAAAGACAGGAGAGCCAGGTCGCTGACTCTCAGTCATCAACATGAAAAAAGCAAGTTGGCTCTAAGACCCTGTCAGGTAAGGTACATTCCATATCGCAATAATAATGCCTTTGTACAAGCCTAAGCTGAAAGGCTGAGGGGATATGATTACACTTTGGCAGAAACCACTCAGGGCACTGAATCCAGTACGCTGTGGACATGCCAGTCTGCTTGGAGCCAGCTCAGGGATCTCTATACAGCACTGCTATGCAGGCTGCTAACATGCCAAAAGTGCTCTAACACCTATTTACGTCTAGTTTAACTCCTGCTTCTATCAAGATAAGTAAGAATAGGTCAAACACTATATTTCTATGCCTCTTCCACTGGCTTTGTGGAGTTACTAAACTGAAACAATACAAATGAGAATAAAATTATTCTCTGTAAGGCTACTCTGACTGGTTTGTTTCTGCTGCTTTGTTTTTTAGTGTCTGGTCACTGACAGTATAAATCAATCAAAGTAGGGGCTGTTGCAGTACCTTCCTACCCCTTCTTCCACAAGCTATTTGTTCCCATCCCTTTCCTTGTACCCACAGTAGTGCTTTGTGCAACTGAGCTGTGAAAAGGTTCAGGGAGCTTAGCTGTAATAAAACTAGGCAAATATTGTGAGAACATACATAAGCTTAAAGTCATAAGTAATAGACCTAAAAATAATTTTGAGTACTGCAATGTCAATTAATTTGGTCTCTCTACTTCTGCTTTAGTTATTGCAAAAGCCACTGTGACAAGCCACTCTATAGCTAATCTGCATGATATCCAGCAGATAGGGAGCCATTGCCTAACCTCAGAAATGTCCGAATGCAGCTGTGGAATTACTCCAGTCCTTTGTGGGTTTGGCAAAGACTTTGTAGGATTTCCAGTGACGTATGCTGGGCCTGATTCAAATCCCAGCAATGGAAATTTCTTTGATTTGGCTTATTGTTATTTCTGACCCTATGAATGTGGGAAGCACTTAGGCATTAAGAAAGACATTGTTTTCCTGACATATCAGTTGGTCATTTCTGTTTACATCAATTGAAACAGAATTAAAATTCCAGTTTGCCTTTTCCCCTTTTACTTTCAAAGCACACATAATAACAGAAATTCAGTGCCCATCCAACCATCATGTTGGATGGTTTGTTATGTACACAGCAAGATTTGAGTTTCTTATGAGAAAATTGAACAAAAAATGGCCTAGATTGCACAACTTCCTTTCTTCTATCCTTGTCTGGAAATAACTTTGGAGAAGCTCTGTCCTTGTCCTCCCCTCTTTTCCTTTACTATAATTCTTTACATAGGTTCTTTCTACATTTTAATTTTTCTACCCTTTTTGCATTTTTACAGTTCTACCCATACTCTTGTAAGGGCCACCCTACAATCACTTTTGCATGTTGTTAACATGGAATCAATGGAAGATACATTTAAATACAGTTCCTTGTAAACACAAGACATTAGCATGCTCTGTGCTGTGTTCCATGACCGAAGTTCATCGTAATATTACAATGGTACAATACAAATTGCTTATAGCTATGCAGTTCATAACCATTCTTTCCACAAAACTTTGTTTCAATGAAGTGACTATACTTCCTTTCTACAGGTTGTACTGTCTTCCTGTCCTACTTTTAAACACCAAAGAAGATGTCCTTACACGTCCACAAAGTTCTATTTACTTTGAGTGTAAGTCAAAAAGCATGCATGCTATTGGCTTATAAATTCAAACTGACATCAAATATAGTTTCTCCCTTTTTGATTTGTCTTGATTGCAAATGTGCACTGTGAGCAAATTGCCTTCCCTTTGTTATTCTCTTCAGTTTGCAACACTGCCATCACATAAAGAAAGCTACTGGTTTTATGCCAGAAAAAATGTAAAATGTATAAAATGGACCTATTGTAGTTTTCTATTCCTGTGCCAAATTAGGACCTTTGAAACATTGGAAGGGAGGAAGTTCAGGAGCTTTATCCCTTTTGTTTACCTCTCACACAAATGGAAATTACAATTTCAGGAGTTACCTGTCCCTGAGAGGAGATGAACCCCACCAGCCCCTCTTTAACGGGCACGTTGACTGAAAATCCCAGGGAAACATATCTCCTTTTCACTGGCAGGTTTTCCCAGGACATTTTACTGGAAGTGCCTGTTAGGCAGATACACCAAGACCTGATGATCAGCTTGCTGTCCTAACATCGCACTCAAAACTGTTGTAGTTTGCAAAGTCCTAATTTCTTTTCTTCCAGACATGCTCCTGCTGTGGCACAGAGTGCACAGTCCATGTGGTCTTACTGATTTACCTGCATTGCTTGTGGTGGGACTGTAGTCCTTTGTGTGTGTTTTTGGAATTTTATTCCAATCTTAAAATCTTAAATTTCAAGGTTAGTGTTTTTAGCAATTACAGGAAGCCCCAGCATGTATTACTGAAACCTATCTGCTCCAAAGTAAGCTATAAGCTTTTAAAAGAAGGTGGCTGTGGAAGTGCAAATAACTACTGAGGAGACGCAGTTACTGTATACAGGAAGCTCGGATCAAGTTCAAATGAGAGCTCGGGGCACCAGTTCTTAGCAACTGATTTTAAAGCCGTTGTAATCTTCAAAGTTATCTATTTATCTCTACAGCAGAGGCCCTGGGTATTATATACCTAAACAGTTAGACCATTTGAGCAACCTTCTTTCACATTAAAAGGGTACTTTAACTTTTTCCTTTGTCAGATTAACTGATTGGTCTATTTCTGACTGATGAGATCAGCTATATGGAATTTTAATACTCTGTTTCTTTTAAAATGTGTCTCTGTTTATTACCTTGGGCTGGAATGGAAGTATTAAGACTGTTGAGGTTCAAAACTGGTTGTGTAATATTACTATTTCTGTTTTGTGGTGTTTTTCAGTAACTATTGTTCACATACATAAATCACAAATAAATAAGTAAAAGTAGAAATAAAGATGTGATCTTGTTCCCAAAGAATTTCCAGCTGAGGTCTCGATCCAGTAAGAGACTTATGTGCTTAACTGTGTGTGCCATGTGTGGTTCCATTGACCTCAGTGGGAGTATTCACTGTAGTTTTATATGTGTATAAATCTTTGCAAAGTTAGGAGATAAACTATAGTATGTCTGTTAAAATTTACCATGCTTTTATGAAGGGCAGTTTCTCTTTTTTTGGTCAAAATATGTATAGAATATTTGTGTTATTTTAAAGAACCTAAATCTCATTAGAAAATAATTAAACTATTACTTGACATAGGTACCAATACATTGTTTTCTTCTAAAAGCAGGAAGGGAAAGTGAGGTTCAGAATTTCAAAATAGCTTTCATATTTCTACAGTTTAAATGTAAAAACCCAACACTCTAATAGGAAAAACTCTGTAGATTCTTATCCAATGGCCACTTAAATGGGAATGAGAGTGGAAATGTTTGTTTCATTAAATACTGGAACAAACCATATATTTGAATGTGCACAAAATCAGAGGTTAATGCTATCACCCACACTTTCAGAAGCATACTACCATGGGCCAAGATTGAACTTATTTCTATTGGCAAAAAGTTACCCGTGCAAGTGCTGTGAAATAACATGTGTCTTAGTTTGAAAGGCAG
>WBMZ01004233.1:0-15869 GCA_013400975.1 Atrichornis clamosus
TCACCTCATTTTTACCCCAAATTTTTACCCCAAAGGTTTAGAGTCTACAGTGCCATTTTAGTTCATATGGTCTTGGAGGTGCTGGCCATAATTTCCTGGTTCAGTCTCAATCATTCTGATTTATTCTCCATGGTCTTGGAGGTATCAGCTGTCAGTTCTGGGTTTGGACCCTACAGTACCGGTTTACTCCATATGGTCGTCTTAGAGCTGTCACGTTCGGACTTGCTGGTTCCTGTTAAGACTCTAGAGTCTTGCAAGTATCAGCCTTCAGTTGCCAGTTCAGATTCCATGATTCCAGTTTAGTCTCTATGGTCATCAGAGTATCAGCAATCAGTACTGGTTTTGGACTCTGTGGTTCCAGTTTAGTCTCTATTGTATAGAGGTATTCATCAGAGGCAAGCTCAGTCAGTATGGTATTGATTTAATATGGTCTTGGAAATATAAGCAGTCAGTTGCGGATTAGTACTTGATGGTTCCAGTTTATTCTCCATGGCACTGTCAGTTCTGGGTTCAGACTCTCTGGTTCTGGTTTACAGTCTTTGGTTGTGGAGCTATAAGCCATCAGTTCTGGGTTTGGACTCTACAGTTCCGGTTTAGTCTGTACACTCTTGGAGATATCATCTCTCAGTTCTGGATTTGGACACTCTGGTTCCAGTTTCATCTCTATTGTCTTGGAGGCATCAGCTTTCGGTTGCAGGTTCTGAGTCTTTGGTTCCAGTTTATTCCCTATGCTCTCAGAGGTATCAGGTGCCAGTTTCAGGTCTGGATTCCATACTTCAGGTTTAGTATCTACTGTCTTGAAGCTTTCAGCTGTAAGTTCCGTGTGTGGACTTTATGCTTTCAGTTAACCCTAACCCTTATCTGTCTCCCATGGTCAGCCTATTGTCTGCACCTGAAACACTGAGGCTACATGTTTTGCTTTCAATGGAAAGAAACTCATTCTCTTTCAGGAGACTACCACCAAAACACAAATTTCATATTTATGATATTGAATTACTCACCTACTGATTAGCTTGGGTATTAAACCCGAACTATTCACTTTCTCCCCTACAGTTCACCTCACATTTTACCCCCAAAACATTAATTCCATCCCTAGATTATCTAGACTTTACCACCAAAAAAAACCCCCAAAACACAGATTATCTATATGTTATCTCAAAAGTGGTTCCTTCTGTACCCCACAGATTACCTGGTGATGACAGGATGATCCCTTTGGTGCCAGTACCTGTTTTGGCTGCTCCTCTGTTTGCTCACTCTTGCCTTGCAGTTCCACACAATGCATCTTCTGTCATCAGTGGCTGCTGCCAAGGAAGAGGGTCTCAGTGAGTCCTGAGTCCTCACTGCTATACCCAGACAACCGCTAACACCTATTCAGAAGCACCTAAGATTCACCCATAAAACTGTCTGCTGTGGCCCCTCTGAAGTATCTCAGCTAGCCCTTCCAAAATGCCGCCTCTGGCACCTCTACATCCCATCACACTTTCCTACATAAAACAGTTGTATCCCTGCTAGATTACCCCAGGTTTTCGTCACCTCTGTCCCCTCTCAGTAAAATCCCCTCCCTGTCAAAAATGCAGCCTCTGTCTTTGAGTTCCCAGACTTTCTCTCTGAAAGGCTCCTTTTTCATGGCTAAAGTATGCCACATTCACCCCCCCCCCCCCGCAAAAAAAGCTGATTTTGTTTCATCTAAATTAACTGAGCATTTCACTCAAAACTGTCACCCCTGCTTCCCCCTCCCATTTTGCCTCAGCCTTTCCCTCTAATGTGTAGATTCTGCTTGCTACAAACTACCTCAGATTTTACCCCCAAAACATCCCCTGACTAGTTCAAGTTTTAACCCCAAAATGTCCCCTACTGATTACTCCAGTTTTACCTCCAAACGTTCTTTCTGTCCCCTACTGATTTCCTCAGACATTAAACCCAAAAAGTTCACTCTGTCTCCTATAAGTTTACCTCGCATTTTACCCCCAAAATATTCATTCATCTCTTGCAGATCACCTCAGGTTTTACCTCAAAATTCTCCCTACCTGTCCCCTACAGATAACCTCAGTTTTCTCCCATACAGATTAACTGAGATTTTACCTCCAAAATGTTCATTCGATACCCTACACAACACGGCCGGGAGCCGAGCGATGGGAGACCGCAACTGCCAGCATGCCCCGGCAACCTGCATCGCCGGCTGCGGGTCCC
This sequence comes from Atrichornis clamosus, assembly GCA_013400975.1. Lineage (NCBI taxonomy): Eukaryota > Metazoa > Chordata > Aves > Passeriformes > Menuridae > Atrichornis > Atrichornis clamosus. The sequence goes on from WBMZ01004233.1 coordinate 2,191, forward strand.
GTCCCCAGCACGGCAGCTGTCGCCACGCGAAGAGACGCTGCCTTCCCTCTCTCTCTACCCCCGCCACAAGACCGATCGCCCAGTGCAGCCCTTGCCGCCCGCCTGCACGGTTCCGTTCGGGGGCCGCCCGCCGCAGGCACCGCTGCCGCCCTCGGGGCTTTCTCCGGGACCAGACAGGCGATGCCCATTCCCCGCTCACCTTCAGCCTCGCTGACGCTGCAGCCCGATGACACTTGGCAACCGCCCCGCCCCTCTCTTTGCTCGCCACGACCCTTGCGAGCCACTGCTGCCACAGCCGGTTCCCGTGCCCGGTGCTCTGCCACGCTGCTCTCGGACACCTCGTGAACTCCGGGCGGCAGGGGCACTGCTACTCTGCGCTTGTCACTCCGGGCCCTGAGCCCTGCGCTGCCGGGACCAGCAGGAGGCAGCAGCAGCCACAGAAAGCGCTACCGCGGCCTTCTAGCCGGAGCTGCTGGATCTTACCCACCGGGTGACGCCGCTGAATGGAAAAAGCCACATGTCTGTGCACAGCCTTCCCGAGGCACTGCGCATGCGTGGCCAGGGACAGTCACCGTGCGGGCGTCTCCGTTGCAGTACCGCCTTTAGTCAGCAGGTGACACCACGGAGTCACCAACAGGAGCGTGAGGCGCCTCTTTCTGGGGGGCGGCACCAGTACCTTGCGGTTATCATCAGGTGGCAGCAGCAACTTAAGTCCCAGCCAAGATCTCTTAAAGCTGTTGTGTTACAGTGAGGACACAGAAAAAACACTCTGAATACACAGAGCTATTTCTATTGCCTTCATATCGACTATCTTTTCTTATATTTTCAAGTCCCTTGTGGTTTAATTTTTATATACAAAAGTTATATTTTCAAAGCCTATATATCTATATTTGGAATTTCTTATACTCTAAGATCCTATAAATAATACAGTAGATAGAGGACTCCATTTTGAAGTCAATTTATATGCTACTTATTTTTCAATATACAGAAAAATGAGAAATGTTGCAATTTTTAGTATTTTTGGCACACATACCTCCAAATCAATCTTCAAGCACTTTTTGTCTGTAACCTCCCTTCTTTGGGAGGACCCACATGAGCCCCTTCATTCCCCACTCACCTCACCTGTCCAAGGCTTGTGCCTCATCTCCCACTCAGGCTCCACTCTGCAGCTTCCCCCTCCATTCCTGGGTTCCGGCCAGTGCCAGAAGATGTCTCCCTTCTGTAAGATGCTGCTGCAGGGAGATCACCCCATGAGGCTGCAGACACGGCTGTACCACGACGAGAACCTGCACTCACAGACCCACTGCACCGGCTACCGTCCCCCCGCCGGCCCTGGTCCCCGTTCCAGCTCCAAGCCCCAGCTCCCTCTCGCAGCTACTGCTCGACTGGAGGCACCTTTAAAGGAGGAGGGGTGCTGCCATGGCACGTAATGCCATACTCAGAGGATGCCTTCCTGCCTACTGACCCTGTCTTGGGCCAGTCCTGTAACCTCGGTACTTCCCTCCTTCTGTACCTGCCCACCTCCAACCAAATCCACAGCACCCCGGCCCCGACCACCACACACCTCGGTCCTTAGCGACAACATTTACAAAGTGGCCTCGGGAATGAGCACTGGACAGTGGATGTGGATCCAGAGTGCTGAACACAGGGAAAAACTTTAATGTTCTTGGAAACATCTGGACGACACACAGGAAAACTGGGATTTTCATTGTAGAAAGTGATTTTATTTCATGTTTTCTCCAGAGTTGAGCATTCTTGAGGAAAAACAATACAGATCAGGCAAGCTTATCCATCTGTAGTGAAATGTGCCCTTCACACTGTGGTTGCACCTGTCCTTGGAGCTCCACAACAGTCCTGGCACTTCATCTGCTCTCTGACAGAGAAAACTGCATGGTTTAAAGAGCACTGAGATAAAGAAAGATTAGGAGGAGAAGAGGGCCACAGATATAAATTAAATTAGAAGCATCTGTAAAAGTTTCTTTCCATATACAAAATAACTTCCCTTTTTTGGGGGTGATCTTCATTTTTTTTTAAATTGACAGTCTCTACATAGATAAACCATTCTTTTAAAATGCTGTTCTTAAAAGCAAAAAGGAGGCACTAAACAAAGTGCACTGAGCTCCAATAAGCTGAATTACAAAGAACATGTAAATGAAAAAGAACTCACACACAAGGTGGGTGACATGTTGTACCAAGGAGATGCACGTTCCAGTTGGGCTATCTATGGCTTTTAGGATGTCAGATTTGTTTTGCCTCCTTGATGCATTACTCAATAACCTAAGGCAACAAACTTAGCTTTAAAATGAAGACTATTATATTTCTAACCTGCCCCCTCATTAGTCACCTAAGAACAGAGGTAAGAATGAACAGCTTGTGCTCCTTCCAAAATCTTGTACAAAAATAGATCAGTTTGTCCTTCTGGCAGTCTCAGAAAACTGCAAATTCTTTCACCTCTCACTTTCAACAGATACAGTCAGGTCCCATTCCCAAGGCTTGTGTCTTGGTCAAAATCACAGACAAATGAAGTTTGTATTCACTTTCCTTGGAAATGCTGTTTGGAATCCATCCTATTTCCATCCTCATTGTTTGAATTTGTTTACATTTTCTCTACTCTGTCCAAAGGAAATGCATTGGCAGTGCAAACATAAAGTAGGTATGATGAGACCCCCATCCACCTGCCTTCCCCAACCAGCAAGTGATCACCTTAGCATCACAAAAAGGCCCCACAATGAGTTATCTGCATGCACAGGACTCCACTGTCATGTTGGGGTACACCTTCAGAACCACGTTTTTGTTTTCATCAAAGAATAAGATACTAAGGGAAGACATTTTGTCAGGAACACAGCAAGGCTCAGGAATGCCAGGGACAACTCCGACAGCTCTTACAATGCTCTGGATGGTGGCATGGTTGGATGGCTTCATGGCCTGCAAGAGAAAGATACAGCATGTTACTGCACCCACATTGCAACAGAGTCACAAACTCCTGAACAAAATTGCTTTCTTGAAGGGCCCTGTGGAGACCTCTCAGCTGAAACATCTGTCTGCTCCTCCACCCTTTCCATTTGCCACTCTAGCTGCTCTGAGCCAGCAGCAGGGAATGCAAACCTAGGCTGTTTCTTTTGCTGGTTCCCAGATGCTAGTGTCCATTCACTGTGTTCAGTAAAGTGACCTGTTGGCGGCTGAATCTCAGGCTCCCCGTGGGATCTGCCTGCCCAAGAGGTACCTGTAGGTCAAGGTGGTCTCTCCTAACTGATTTAAGTTACACGTGGGCTGCAATTCAGGCTTACAGCTCGTCTGGCTGGGAGGGAGGCAGTCCATGTGCTGACAGGCTGTGCTGGTAGGAGAGCCAAAGAAACATCATTCGTGGGCTAGGAAATTTGAGCAGTGGAACACAAGCACATCAGGAAAATGCAAAAGTGGGTAAAATGCATGCAAAGGAGAGAACAGAAACGCCTCTGGCCACAATGCCCACTGTTCTGCTTAGTGCTCATGTGTGGCTCTGCAGTTTTGTTCCTTCTTCCATGCCAGTCACTTCTCGTCCATAGTGTACATCCATAGTCAGTGGCACTGCAGAGGAAGTGAGCCTCCAAGACAGTTGTACCTCATACTAAGATGACATTTCCCTCCACAGAAGAAACTCCAAAGGACATAGTTTCCTGAAGTCATAAAAAGGGGCGTGCTTAGGTTTGCTCTGAACTAAAAGCAAATCTGACTAGTGAGGCAACTGTTTGGTCACAAAACCAGAAACCATTAAGGTGCTCATAAAAAATAAAAATGGTCACATGGAAATGAAAAATACAAGTTTAACTCTGAACCCTCAAACACTTCCAGATCCAAGTATCTGTACAAAAGATAGGTGGGAATGAAAAATGCACAAGATACAGCTTTTAGCCAAGAACTTTTAGTTTGCTTTTTAGAGCTGTTCTTATACACAGAACTTGGGAATCAACACAGTTCAGTGTGCACTCCATCACACGACACTGAGAAATATACAGATCAAGGTCATTTCAGCCAAATATTTGATTTGCAGGTTTTGCTGCAACAAGAGATGATTTGTTGCTGGGGGGGGGGAATAAAAAAATCGGTTTTAAGGATTAGATACGGACCTACCTGAGGTGCACGTTTCTGTGACATTACCAGCAAAAAGCACAGGAATAGCTGTGAGATTCCAGCTCATTGTATCATTTGCATAGCACATTTAGTACATTTAGTTGTAAGTCTCCATTTAAGCAGCTGATCTCAAGAAAGACATTTCTGTTGGTTTGTTTTGAATTCAAGACTATCTATATTCCTCAGCAGTAGCAGCCAGGGATTTAAAAGCAGGTCTTAGGTTACCATACAATTCAGAATTCTGTATCATTACTGCCTGCAAAAGGAAGCAAAAGCTCCAGTAGCACCCAGCCTTGTTCCCTTACTCAGCTGCCAGGCAGCATTCTCCACAAAAATGACTGTGAGCCCAACAGATCTCCTGAACCTGCTGATGACACGCCAAAAGGTAAAGCACCTACTGAGACCCTATTTCCCGTAGCCAGTAGTATCGGAATTAAAATCAGGTCTCCAAATATGCCACATAACATCTCATCATAAATCTTCTCCTTCAGATATGGAATCTGTACCACCAAAATGCTAAATTGCACCTAACTGACTTCAAGCTAAGCAGCACCGACCAGATTTCAAGCACACCAGCCTCGCCTACTACTCACACGCAACAAATTCATACAAACTAGAGGAATTTTGAAAGTCAGTGGCCTGGATCCATTGCCTTTGGAACCCCTTGCTCTGTCATAGAAGCGATTCACTCAGCTCTTTCGTTGATGGATGGCCCAACTGCTCCTGCCACTGCCCGGAGCTCTCTGCCCTTGGGACAGCCTTGCCTCCCGAGGTACACGGTTTTCCTGGAGCGTGTCATGCCAACTGGCTGCAGTGTGGCAGTGGCAGCATGGGTTCCTTCAGGGCACAAAAACTGCTGCCTACTAAGCAACTTCTCAGATCTGGCTTGTATTTTGATTATTGAAAAGGTCAATAACAAGTTCACACATCATAAGCACTATTCAGGAAATGTTTTATGGCAATTTGGCTTCTGAACAAAAAACTAATACCATGTAATATTTTTTTAATTACCTCTGCAAACTTACCTTTTTACTAGACATTCTAACCCCTGCCCATTGCTGCACGGGACAAAGGTACCACTCATGACCTAGATCCAAAGACATAATGGCATCGGCTGCCTTTTACTGACATGGGAAACAAAATGCCCAGTTGATGGTAACAGACAGTGCAAAAGAATCAATAAAGACCGTACCTTTGGAATTGGGAATTGGCATTCTCCTGAGCAGTAATAGGCATCAAAGGACTTAGGGGAAATAATCCACTCACTCCAGCCAATGTCTGCAAAATCCACCTTGAGATAGCGCCGGGAGCAATACCTCGGCTCATTCCACTGCTTCTTCCTCGCCTTCTTCAGTGTTTGCTCATCAAACTGCAGAGTCTGGGTCTTCTGGAGATGATTCTTCCTCTGCTTTTTCTTACTCCTGGCCCTCTCTGCTAACTGCGGCTGGAAGGTTTTGTAGGGCTTTCTGTCTTCCCATCTCTCATCCTCACCGTACTGGTGCTTGGCTCCTGGAAGCTCGTTATTCTGCAATGGCAACAAGACGTTTGCAGAGCGTTTTCTCCGCCACCTCCCAAGGCTGCTCCCCACGTGGCTTTCTGGCTTGGGAAAGACCCTCACCAGAGGATGATGGTGTCCTTGCAAAGTAGAGACGACACTCTCTGGCTCTGAGATAGCAGAATCATTGGCGTGAATCAGGATGTAGGGTTCATGGTAAGAAGATGCCCTTTCCCAGGGGTGATGGCTGGTCAGATCCATTTTAACACTGATCAGCAGTTCATTGTTTTGCTTTGCTTCATGCAGGAGCCGAGTGATATCCTTCCACTGCCAGGAAAGGATGTCCTGGTAAGCAGAGGAGACATTTATTAGGAAATGTCCCAGGCTCCGAGTCGGGTTGCCAGCTGAAGGAAAGGTCCAAACTGAAAGATGTATCTGAATTTCAGGTTTCCTGTGCCTGTGATGAGAACAGCCACTGGACTGGGAACAGTTCCCCTTCACATGCAGCAGATCACCAATATAATAATACACCGAAGCTGACAAGACGTTTTCAGACTCTGTGAGTGATGTCAGGTTAAAAACGTACCTCTCCTGGCCTTCAGGGCTCCCTAGAAAAAGAAATACTTTGGTAAGAATACAGATATTTGTTTAAAAATGACATCCAGAAGACACTCAGGCTGCTTTCACAGCCTCTTGGCTAAGTCGTAGTAATCATGCCTGAAGTTTCCCCTCTAGAATAATCAATTACACTGGCTACATTTGGTCATTCCATCTAGGACACTTCAATTTTCATGCCAGGGTTAGAAGGCATTTACTAATACAGCTGAAGGCAGGCAGACAGGACTAGAGCACCCTCAATAACACAAAGAAAGCCAATCCAAAACCAGTTTTGGAAGGTGGCAGACTTTGACAACTTCATGTTCTGCGTGACATTCTGTGCCTCCAGCCTGCCATATCCCAGTGGCCAATGCCATTCAGGGAAGTCTAGCAAAAGCCTCTATTCTCCCCGTGCTGCCCCATCCCTACCCCAACAATCCAAGCAGCTTCCTCCTCTTCTAAACATTTTTGTGTCATAATATTCCAACCAATACATTAAAGAAGCAGGAACTGGTCCCACTAGAAAGAGAGAACCCTTCTCCTCAACTTAGCAGATGCACTGCTTCATGGACTTATGGAAAAAACCTACATATGCTTTCTTCAGTGAAATGGGGCCAAACAGTGAAAAAACCAAATCATTTAAGGAAGACACTGTCAGCCCAACCTGATGATGGAGCACGTAACCAAGTTCCCAAGAGCTGAAAACTCATATACCAAACCCATCCAAATTCTAGCTATTACCTATGCCTAGGGAACTAGATTTTCTTGGAATTCAATCCCACTTTTTATTCCTCAAACCAAAACCAGCTCTTGATTATACTTGTACTAAGGACACACGAGAACCTGATCTCTGCTTGGTTTATACTCACTAATGTAATAAGGTTAATACATAATTTGGCAGAGCACTGAACACATCCATCTTAGGAACCAGAATTCATGTTGTCTCATGAGCACCTGTTAAAGAAGTTATTATTTAAATCATTGCTGTATGTTGAATGACAAGTTTTCATCTTAGTTTATATTACAAATTCCACTTAAATAATCCTGTCTATTCTAAATTGGCATGTTGTATCGGAAGACAAAACAAGCTACTTTTGTTTATACCGAAATTCTGTACAGCATGGGAAAGACACAGGAGGAATCTACATCTATCTTTGGTTAAAAGCTAAACTCCAGCAGCCACTCCTGGCCGGTAGCTCTACACCAAGACAAAGCACTTGCGGTAGATGGTGCTATTTTCCTATGCAACCACCTCCAAGCTTCAACAGCTCTGAGTTCTCAGCTCTTTCACCTGCAAGATCACCTCGAAAACAGTTGCTTGTGGCCAGCACAAACATCCGTGGATTCACGAGCGTCCGCCTCACGAAACCCAGCTGCGTGGCCTGGGTGTCCATCAAAATTTGGGAATATCGTGTCCACTACATCCCTTGTGTGACACCAATACCCGACTCCCAGGTGTGAGCAATGCACTGAAGTAAGTGTTCCCTGGGCTAGAAATTACCCTTAAAAATGACACACATGCCAAGGAAGATTCAGCTTCAACACATTTACAAATGCACCTTTTGCTCAGAAAATTTCATTTTGTTTAAACGAAATTTTGTCCTTCTGCTCATAGGATATGCTCTGCTGGAAATCTCTCTAGAGGATAAGCTATAAGAAGAAACAAGCAAGGAAAAAAGTATGAGGAACAGATTTTAACACCAGCCTCTACTCCCCTCCATCAGATGTTAATGCCAACCTGATGAGGAATTTTCAAGACCAAGCTCTGCATGACAAAGCTCTTTTTAAATGCAATGCATAAGACACAGCAGCACTGCACCGTTAGCACTGCTCGCTTCTACAGCGTAGAGCATTGAGGCGGCAACAACAAGCTGGGCAGAAACACACTCAGCAAGTGGGACATCCCGTTGTCTGTATTCATGTAGAATATCACTTGAAAGGTACCTACAGTTACATGGACAGGCAACAGGTTTATCAGCCTCCTCAGGCCACAGGCAAGTCTGTGTTCACCTGTGTGCTCACCCCTTGCCCAAATGAAACCCACAGCCCAGTAGCACAGTGGCAAAGCTTGTATTGGGAGAGCACTCCTTCCCAGTCTCGTGCACAAGTGACAACAGGGCTCTCTGGGGCGAGAGGGAAGGTACAGTCTCTCCAGACCTAAAGCAAAGAAGCTTTATTCTGTGCGTGTGCTGATACTCCCTCTTTGGGGTACCAGAGATGTCAGATTATTTACAAACAGCTCAAACCCAGCTCCTGGCACTGCAGCTGAAGTACTTGCAGCTGCTGGATCCTAGGGGCATGGCCCATGCTTCCTCACCTCTCCACAGCAACCCACAGCTGCAAGGATAGCCTATGACTGGCACTAAAGAAGTAATTTTAAGGAAGTGCAGTAGATCTGTTGAGACCAACATCATCAGCATGAAAAAATTCCTGTCACAAGGGGGATTTCAGGCATCAATAAGCTGGAACGAGTCTGCTAACATGTGGTGTGTTTATCTTTATAGAGGATGCCCTGACATTTTTATGGACTGCCAAATCTAGCCCATGGGTTAAAAAAGACTACTTAGTTATATAGTCACTATTAGCCATCCTTTAAATTAGATATTAAAGAGGTGCCCTTGTGCCCGGGCACAGTTAAGAACATATCGGCGTTTCCATCGTAAAACTTTGTTTTCATCAGTTCACAGTCCAGTTACAAAAGTTCACTCAGAGCTGGAAACAGGAACAAGTTCCTGAACAGGAACAGATTTGGAAGTCAGATTTTCTCTTTTCCCTCACCTTCGCTTACTCGACTGCTGCTTCCTAGTTGCCAATTTGCATATTGTGCAAAAAAAAAAGATAGGATGCGGTTCTCTCCTTCGAAGGAACGTAGGACCTGGTGCCAAACTGGTTTAACTAATTCTTTTAGCAAAGCAGGTAAGGTCACAGCAGCTAGCAACTTGATATAAAACAGCAACAAGTCCACCACTCTGATTAAAGCTATCACCTGCTCAAATAAAGAACTTTTCTAGAAGCAGCAATAGTGCATACTCAGGATCTAACTTAGATGAGGATTTCATGATAGAAAAACCACAAATCTGCACATTGCACATCATAAGTGTGCTGCACAGAGGCCACATGATCTCCCACAGGGGACTGTGAACACAGGTCACCCACATGCACGGCACCACTGCGAGACATATGATGATAGAAGTCAGAAAACGCAAATTTTAGATCTGGTCCTGAGAGGCCAAACCTACAGATCCTGCCCATTTGCCTCAGAAGTTTGCAGATTTGGGCCTATCTGCCCAAATCATGGCTCGATGCTTTTCAAGTTCCTAAAAACTACCAGGATGCTGCTGCTGCTTGCATTTTATTTATAGGGGTGCAGCAAAAAAACACAAAGCAAAGAAACAACCTCTGCAAAAAAAAAAAAAAAGTCTCCCAACTGAATGTTTTTAAAGCTCTTGTTGCCAATGACCCCTGATGTAACTGTTGCTCAGAGGGACCAGCATTTGGTCTGGACTGGTTTCTGTAGGTTGATGGCGGCCGGTGAGGCGCTGCTTTCCCTGTGCAAAGCTCTGTTTACCCCATTTGTGTGGGCACTTTGCACCACAATACAGCAAAGAAAGGCCTTTTGAAAGGGAGGAGAACATAGTTCTAAACCCACAAGAATTGGCCTAGAGGCAGGTGTAATACCAGAAATTACTTGAAATTCAGTCAATAAAAAAAAGTTTAAAGCAATTTCTCATTGTATAGCTTTACTGTAAGGAGTATACCATTAGGAGGACCTTCCAATTAAAGTTAAGACTCATTTGCAAGACACGTTCCTTAAGAGATGCTAGGATTAAAAGTGCTTTCAGAAGCAAACCTAATCTGTGTTTGAGGCTTTTATCTTTCTGCTCTATTTTATTTTTTTGTGCTGTATCTTTCCTCCAGATCCTGAGCCTAGGCAGCAATCAGCACACCTCCAAAGGTAGTGCTGAAGGTCAGCAGATTTTTGCCAGCCAGGGGTCAGGTCTCTTCCAGGAGAAAAGAACAGTGTTGTGTGCAGACAGGACCGCAGCTTCAGAGTGCCCTGCTGGATTCGCCTGAGTGTTCCGCTCTGGCCCACACATCGTCTGATCTTCTTCTGTGTCTTTTAGAGTCACAAGGGATGGAAAACTACTCACTGCTGTGGCACCCACAGGTGAAGAACTAGAAAAGGCCTGTCCAAAGCAACACAAGGACTACTAGTCTTGACTACCAGAAATGTCCTGCAACAGAGAGAGAAGCTGCCACAGAAATCACAGGGTTGGACATCCCTTGACTCAAATACACAGAAACAAACTAGAGCAGTTAAGTCCGTGAGAGAAAATGGTGCTGGAATGTAATGAAACACCCTATGAAAGATGTACATCCTTACTTCACTCCTGGATTTGGGGTCTGGGGTTTCTTTTCAGCTTTGTCACAGGCATCAAAGGTTCCTTTTTTTGAGCAATTAAAATGGAACAATTATACTGTGAAATAATTTAACAAGATTAATGGGAAACAAATTTGCCCGAATAGATGATCACATGAACATTCATCAAAATGACTGGCCAAAACCCCAGCCCAAACAAGCAACCATTGATAATCCAGCCTAATCGTGAAATTTGGTGCAGGAGAGATTTCCGGACAGTGTGGGATGAACACTTCAGAGGTGCCACACAGGGCTGAAACTCTTGTCCCATCCCCTCGGAGAACTGAGCCACAGAGAGAGAAACTTGCATTTAACAGGTATTAGGATGCTTGTTTTGATTAATCAGTCTTAGCTGGCTTTTGTTGGCTGTCCGTTACAAGGCCGCAGCTGCCACGTGCAACACCACTGTTCTTCAACGAGAAACAGGGACGAGTTTCAACAAATCCTATGAGCTTTTGGTCTCATCACTCTACACTCCAGGATCTCAAAAATTTGTCTGGTCTGTTACCTGGGAGGTTTGGGAAAGGCCCTTCCAATGTGCTGCAGGAGAACCAGAAGCCCTTGCAAGGGAAAAGTGAGGACAGAAAGATTATAGAGTCACATTTGAGAACCATATTTCAGAAAAGAAAGAGTTTCTCTCCTGAAAATGCCAGACTAAATTGCAACATTAAGCTGCAAATGAAACTATTGAAGATTTGCTCGAAGGCCCCTTGCTGTAGATGCAGGAGACCACGGGTAGATTCTTGGGGAACTTCTGCTCATGGCAGACAAAAAGCTGAGTCCTGAAGGGGCTGGCAGCAGGAATGATAAAATGTGAAGAAGTAACAGGAATGTAATGTATTAAATCAACTGATGTAGTCCCATTAAGGACAAAGGGAAGCCCCCAGAATTTCCTAGACTCAAATTTGGAGCCAAGGAGTGCAACAAAGCAGATGATCTAGAGACAAAGTACCTCGAAAGGGGAATACCATGGATATGCCATTTTCATTGCAGGGCTGGTCAGGCAGTTGGGCAAAACGAAGAAGGCAGAAAAAGCCTTTCCACTCCACCCACTGCCCCGAGGACCATCTGATCCAAGGGCATTCTGGAAAAACACTTTTCTGCCATCAATAACCACACAAAATAAGCTGCTCCTGCTGCTGCCTATGGCAAGAGAAAGACAATAGCTAACTGGTTAAATCTTTTGCATAAATATTTAATAAAGTGTCAAAAAACTTTTAAAACCAATTTATTGCTTTGGCACTTGATCTGTGCAAGTACTGGCGGAGGAGGAAGGGGATTAGCAAGCAGTGTGTTTATAGGACTGCTGCCACCCAATGTCAAGTGAGAATACAAATATAATCAGAAAGACCACAGAGATGAGATTTCAAGCAACAACATTCTAGGTTTAGAACAACAATTGGCTTTAATCAGATATGCATAACGCAGCAAATATTGCTCTGCCAGGATTATTAACAACCTCCCCTTTTTTGGGGGTGGACAGAGTGTTTTATCTTCCCCTCTTCTGGTGAGGGAACCACTTACTTCAGAAGAAAGTCATGTACGGTAGACTTCGTATGGCAAACAAGTCATGTTAGAAAGACAAGAGAGTTCCTCAGTAAGAGAAGCAGCTGGGGAGTCCCAGCTCTCAGTACTCCAAATCCAGAGACTACACCTCTAAAGTGTCTTCTGTGGACAGAAATACTTGCAGGGTTGAACCTTTAGGCACCAAAGCCGCTGAATTCCTCAGGCTATTTGATCTCTGTGCAGAGCTGCCTTATAAAATACATTGTTGCCTTTGAAGAAGTAGAAGTAATGACGCAAAGAAACCTAAAGGAAGCCTGGCACGCTGCTCTGTTTCCTGGGATTGGAAGGAATCAAGGCAGATCACTGAAACTCACAGACAACTCTCAGTGTTACTGATAGATGCTCGACCAAGAAAAAGCCACTGGGTCAGTGCACTTGTGTAATTGCAAAGTAAGAAACTGGCAAACAGGGCCTGTGTGTGTGGCATGACAGCTGTCCCACACGCAGCAAGGTTTTGGGATGCAGTAGATTAGGGATGGACATCCCAGCGGCGCTCATGTTTGAGCTCTGGCTGTTCCATTCATCCTTTGCAGAGCTCACATGTACAAAAAGCAGAAGAGGGAAGCAAAGGGATGCAGCACCAAGACAGTGACTTCTTCTCTTTCTGCTAGGACATGGCTCTTTTAGGATGCTGGCATGTTCAACACACTCCTCTCCCCTCCCCTGTGGAAAATGTTTTAACATTTTCACCAATTTTACCTGTGCATGCCAGTCTGTAATCACAGAGAGATGTAAGTGTTACTGTCAAAGTTGCCAAGATACAGTATTCACCACACTCAAATCATGCTTAAACGGAACTCATCTGCCACTGCCTCTATTTGCCGGGTACTATCACAGCTTGTCAACATGAGCACGCTACAGATAGCCTGAAGGATCACCAAACCATGTCGTGACTCTGCCACGCACAAATGCCAGAACACAACTGACAGGAGACTCCAGAGAGCATCCGCTAATTGCTCCACCTCCCTCACATTGTACTCGGCTATCGTACGGCAGTGATGCTATACGCAGACCTGAAGCGGTAAGGCAATAATTGAAAAACGGGACACAACATACAACACACCAGTCCCCTCAGGAAGCGACACTTCTGTAATTCTCTCATCCATTTCCCTCCACCGAACTCCCCGGGCACTACCACCGCGATGCTCTTTCGCCGCGGCTCAGTGGGCATGGCCCGGCCCCGGCCGACAAGTGGGGCTGCCCCGTGGCAGAGCACTCCCCGTCGGGAGAGAAGCCCTGCCCTGACGGCGCCCCTCCTCTTCTCCCGGCCGCAGTGCGCACTCACCTGCCGGGAGCGGGCGGAAGCCGCGCACCGTGTTTCCCCGGCGGAGCGACGGCCCGGGTGTTGCCGGCGGGTCCCGGGTCCCGCGGTACTGCTCGTAGAGTCGCAGCATGTGCTCCGCGACTCTGTCCGCCGCCGGCGGCCGCCCGGGCCGCCGCTGCCCCGGGCCGTCGTCACCTGCGGCCGCCCGGGCGCGGCTGCCCCGCACG
>WBMZ01004234.1:0-37862 GCA_013400975.1 Atrichornis clamosus
TCCTTGGCAGATACCTGTCTTTTCAAACTAAGACAACAAGGGAAATAAAAAACAGCTTCCTCTTTCACACAGGCTCAAACCTGTCTTTTCTTCAGTGATCAGTGATTATGTCGACAAAGCCAAAACCATTCTGTTCTACACTTGTCTGCTTCGTTCTGGACTGTGACTGAATCTCAGAGCGTGAAAGGCTACATAAAACTTCCACACATATGAGGTGGTGAAACGACGTGGAAGACACAGGTACTTCCATGTGCAGTACTTCCACACCAGTAGTAATGCAGGTTCAGGCTGAAGACACACTCATAATTAAGTTTGTTGTAACTTTCTGGGCTCTTCTCTACAGTTACTGTTGCCATTGTACCCTGATGGAGGCTGTTCATGATGTTATGGGGACAAAGCACAGCTTTCCTGAACTATTTGAGTAATAGAGACACATGATACCTGCAATAATAATTGCTCAATCTCTTAGATGGTTTTCATACAGTATGGCCTTCTTAAGCAATGTTTTATGTTTTAATTTTAAATCATAGGACAACAGCAGTGGCAGTTTGTCCAGACAACAGGGCTTCTCTGGATGCCGGAAGTTTTTGAAAGGACCAGAACCTGCCTTTTCTCTGGGCTGAGCAGGATACCTAAGTGTTACTAAAACTGGGGTGGGAAGAGAGAGGGTGAGGTGGCTATCCCACAGCTACTGCACCGGTCCTGTGAGAGGCTGGAGGATGGTGCTGGAGAGGCCCTCGTGCTATTATCCATTTGTATTGTTTAAACAGAATGTTCTACAATAGACTTGGGAATGTTTCCTCTTCATGTAAACGAAGTATTTGAGATTTATGCAGGATAGTTGTTGAGAGGTGGATCAGGGTGTTTAAACATCTTCAGCTAAAGAGAAAGGAATTCTGTTAGAAAAAAATCATCAACGATTAGAAGATGCTGAACTATTAAGATGCTAACTACTATTTCTAAGGACAAATATAGGTATCTAAATAAGAAATAACTAAAAAAAATTCTCCCAGGAAAGGGGAAAACTTATCCTGGATTGAAGAACTACTGTGAACTTTTGTTACAGCCCATTTTTTTTAATATAATGCCTAGGCCTTATGAATATATTTTGATATGGACCATACTTAATCCTAATGCTAAACTCTGGCTACAAGAGGTAATTGGACAATGAATCAGCTTGTATCTAATATAATTTCTAAATTAGCAGTGGCAGGACCCATCTGAAGATGAGATAAAACCCTTGTGAAGAAAAAAAGTGTAATGAAACTCTTCAAAAGTGTTCAATGTCTGTATTTAGTAGTACTTTAGAAAAAGCTTACTTGCAAAATACCAGGATTATTCCTTGATTCTGAATGCTCTGATAATGAATCAGATTCCATGGAAGTGATTTCTGACTGTAACTCTTTAAGAATTGTTTATCAATTTTCTTGTCACATGAGTATCCTGGTGACCAAAGTTTCCATGAGATAAACTCATAGATGAGCCCATGCAGAAAGAGTACAAGATTGTTCAAGACTCTAATAAACCACAAATTGGATTTCTGAACAATCCTCTAATCTGTTGTCTCTGTTCTTCTTTCTCTATAACTAAGACTAGGGAAAAAAAAGCTATGAGCTGCTGTCAGCTGTAATTATGCCCAATTCAGATAAAATGTCCTGACCTGTGAGAGGTAGGTCAAATGTCAGAGAAGGCTTATGGGAAACACTAGAAGGTTGAAGGATTCTAAATAAGCTTGGCAAGTATTTACCCCTTTTGTAGAAAATAGCTGTAAATTTCTAAACCAGAAAAATTATAGAAATTGTCATGGCATGTCTATAGTGACCCTGTTCTTTATTAATCTCTTGACAGGCATATTGATGAGTTAAGTGGCTTAATAATTATTTTGCCATTGGAGATGACACTCACTGATGTCTCTTTAGCAGACACCTTTTTAATATATTTTATGTCTGGATTAGAATAGCTTAAGTCACGATGTTTAATGTTGTCTATGTATATAAATTCATGATAAAACTTGAACCCATATGTTTTAATTTGAATTAATTTACTAATCATTCAGGTCTAGTAAGTAATCTGTAATACAGGCAACAAGATAATAGAATCCCAAATTTTACAAAGAAAATCATTTTTTTATACAAAAATTTAGTCATGCTCAGGACTACATTGATATTATGTTTATAGATTGTGATGGTACTTATAATACTGTGTATCTTATTTTTTGTTAGCTGGAGTCATCTGTAATTTATCTTTTGTTAGCTGGACAAGTAACTTGAACTAGGCAGTTGCTTATGAAGGGAGATGGTCAGACAAAATGGTTACTACCAAATGAGAACTGAAGCATCAAACCCATAGTTTTGTGAACATAGCCTGACATTTTTTGTTCATGCTGGACTAGTCACTCTTATGCATGATGCCACCATTTTTCACTATAAACTCCCCTGCATTAAGAACATAAATACAGCTGAAGCAGTGTGCCTATCTTGAAGTAAAGCAGGTTAAATGTGGAGAATAGAGAGCATAATCAGCACTTACAAATGCTCCAGACTGAAGTAATTATCTTTTATGTATTATTAAATGGGATGTAAAGTCA
This sequence comes from Atrichornis clamosus, assembly GCA_013400975.1. Taxonomy (NCBI): domain Eukaryota; kingdom Metazoa; phylum Chordata; class Aves; order Passeriformes; family Menuridae; genus Atrichornis; species Atrichornis clamosus. The sequence continues at coordinate 2,588 of WBMZ01004234.1, forward strand.
GGGATACATGTCAAGGAGTGAGAACAAGAATATTCAGTCCAATCTGTAGAACCCTTTATCTTGTACATTTATATTATTACTTTGCTTATTTAGAAAGCATTTAAATGCATATTGAATGCCTTTAAAGGTGAATAGGTTGCTGGCTTGCAAGCACAGAAGAATCTTGTTGACTTACAGGATGAATTACTACACTCCCAGTTCTTATTCTGCTTCTGTAGCCAATACAAAATATCCTTTCCTTGGGCATTATAATGGAGAGAAAACCTTGGCTGAATCTCCTTTCCTTTTTTCCATTCCACTTTTTCTTTTGTACTGAAAGGTTGCCTCTATGGTGTTCTTCCAGTTTGTCAGAAGTGGCTGTTAGCTCCCACCTGGAATCCTTAAAAGATATTGAGTTGTTACTTTATCAATTCACCTTAGTCTGACTTCACTGAAGATTTCAAAGAAAATATATGATATTTTGAGATTCTGAGGAGAGCAGAATATGTAAATAAACAATAGCTGAATACTTTCCCCAGAATATTAATATATAAACCAGTTATCTGTTGAGTCATACCAAGCTTGTTTGAATTTTGCTGCTGCTGCAAATCTGTTTTGAGTGACCTTACAGTTCTTCCTGTAATACATAATAAATGGAATCACTTTTATTCTTTTAAAAAGCATGTAAAAAAGAATCTTCAATTTTAAATGAATATAGTCTATACAGACATTTTTTTATGTAAATGGTAATGCTTCCACTAGATTTTTCTCTTAGCACTAACCACTAGGACACCCATGTGTCAGGTCTTTCCTCATTATTATTCTTTCATTGGCCTTTTATCTTTAATGTTTTAAGTGATATGTTTTAGAGTAAAATAGCATCTTAAGCCTTAAAATGCAAATATCAGGTTTATGTAGAAATTTTATAGGCTTATTTTACTCTGTAAAGATGTTATTTGGAAACACATAATTTGCGAGCCATGGTTAGATGTCTGTTCCGAGGAGGAAAACATGATAATGAATTTCAGTGGGGTTAGAAGAATTGTTGCATTGAAATTCTGCTTTATTGTTAAGATTATAGCAATTCTAGGGAATGAATAGGACAGCTCTGACTCTCAGTTATACGTAACATTTCCAGATATGAGAGGTTTTGTAAGGAATATTGGTCAGGTCAGGGACACAGCTTTTCCAAGTAGGATAACAGGATTTGAACAATGCTGTTTGTGAAAAAAACCCTGGTTTCAATATAAAAATGCTGTTTTGGTAGCTGTCCACCATTTAAGTCTAGAATATTAGCATTACTCCAAATAGTTCACTGTTTGCTGAATTTGTTCCAATATATTTCTGCTATAGCTATTCCTGCCACAGAAAGAAGCTTGTGATCAATAAACAGAAGCTTTCACTTTAGACATCATTCCTTTATTCATACATATCTAGACTTTCAGCCTTCTAGTACATATACTCACTGTTCTTTTTTTTCTTCAGTGCATGGCAGAAACAGGCTGAAGTAACTTCATCAGACCTTGTCCCACCATAAAACCAGTAAGCAGATAATACTGTATATCACAGGAAAATGTAATGCTTAATGCCTTCTTAGAGATTCTCTAAGTACTACATGGACAGCAAGAAGGGCAGGTCCTGTCTCCTGCTGCTGTGTGGAGTCAGTAATTCTGTAATCTCTGCCCTTGATCAAAGGACCTGTGTACCAACTCTGGCTGCCTATGAGAAATAACTCATTTAATAGGAGATGGCTTGCTGTATTGAAGTGGATAATAGATAATAGATTATGTAATTTTTTGCAAACTGTGAACTGGCACACATTTATGCAGAAGATATAAGCTACAATATGATAAAATAAACTGCTGACCTTGGATGCGTTTCAGTTGTTCAAGCTGGACTCTTCACATTTGAAGTGACAAGTTGGGAAAAGAAATTCATACAGTTTTAAGACTTCTGGTCCTGATATATAAGGGAAAGAAATACACTTGGATAATTGAAATTTGATGACAAAAATTGTGGCTTTTTAATACAGAGCTTCAATTTGTTATTTTCTTTGCTTAGCATACAGAAGTCAGATTATAAGAAACTCTAAATTTCTGTTATGTCTTCTGCATCTGCACCAGCAGTTGAGTAGATTTCTCTGAATATTTATATTATGTTAATTTCAAATTATGATATGAAAATGTTTAATTTTGCATGTGCCCTTACTATTATTTATATGGCATGACTCAGTAAACATAATGTTTCCTTGAAACAATCTATACAGAGATATAATCTCTTCTACCACTTTTATCTGTATCTCAGTGCTTGCTTATCACTTTAAAAAAGATAATTTGGATGTCCTTGAAATTAAAGTTTGTTGTTATATGAAGTACACATATATAAAAATACACACAGCTACTTTGTCATCATAGTAATTATGAAATAGTAAAATAAACTCAACAAGATTAAATTACAAGGAAAAAAATAATTGAAGTGCTATTTTTAATAGCTATCTTGCAAAGAGATTGATGATGGTAAATTTGTGAAACATTTAAATGTTCAATGTAACAACTTTTGTTTATGTAGTGTAAATATTGACTTTTGAAATACAGTTCCTGCTGGTTTGAATCCAAACCCACTAAAAATAGAGAACCCTGAGATTAAAGCCTTATAGTAGTGTCAGTTATTGTTTTCAATTCACTATAAAGCGTTTTATCATATAGAACACTTAAATGTATTTTCACAAAGAAGAAGCCCCAAAACCAAAAGACACCACAGAATGTGCAGAGGTTTAAATAGCTGCAATAGATTTTAGGAGTTATTAAAAAAAAAAAAAAATTCCAAGTATGATCTAGTGAAGTCACTTTTAGTCTTGACTGCTGTACTTGGTATTTCTGAGCTGTCATTTTTCTTGGTGACAAGTAAAAATTCTAATGACCTGAAAGCTCTCAGAGACACAACACAAGCCTGTTATTGATGCGTAATGGCTTTCATCTACTACTAAATTAGGGCCCAGATCTTTTTGCTCCAGTTCAATATTTCTTGTCTTAATGAATAACACCCTTGCTGAATTAAAACAAATATTTCAAACTATAAATGGAAAAAGAAGAATATAATGTAAATATATATAACATATATGTAAAATACTATGTAGTAAGTACCTTAAATAATACATTATTTTACTAACGATACTCCAACTGATCTTGTAACCAATTCAAAATTCCATGTGTGATTAGGAGATTTGACAGGATCAAATATGTATTAAGCAGGAGCAAAATATGTAGTCACGGTTTAGTTAGTCAGTGATAGCATTCTGTTTCAGTCTAAGTTCTGAAAGACCTAGGTAAGATGACAATTTAGCTGTAACATCAAATTAAAAAGAAAGAAATTGTATAGTGAGACTTCAAAAAATATGTCAGAAATTGATTCTCACTTTTTAAGGAGGCCTAGCTCCCACGGTGAGGTTATGATCATAATTCTTGTTCCATATCTGCAGCTCTTCTCAATCCAATTCTCTCTCTGCGTGGTAAAAATCTCCCACAAGTGCACAAATTGACTAACACCTTAGCTGATGATTATCTGTTGGCTATCAGAATGGTTGGAGATGGACGGCTCAGGGCACGTGGTAATAGGTGGCACCAGTAAGGGCAGCTCTGTGCAGTTACAGTGCAATAAAATGTGTTTTTGCCAACCACATGATCTCCAGGATAAATTAAAGAACAGAGAAGGCCAAAAATCCCCTCTAACCCTCACCTCCCCCTCCAAGAAACCAGAATAACATTGCACTGGTTGGTTCCCACCCACCTTTCAAAATGCATCCCAGAACATTCCAAAGTTTGTCACAGGGTCATTACTTGTATGACAATATAATCTCTTTGTTTTTAGAATCTGTCATCCCCTGGCTGAAGGGCTTGACTCCCAGGGTTAGTACTGATAAGGATGTGGAAGTTGGTGGGAAATTCCGTGCAGAATAAAGGGATCTGATTTAAGCTTGTGGCAGCTGCATAGTCTCACTTACACCTGCCTGCCCAAAAAGGGATTTGGTGAGGCACCTCACCACGACAGCTTCCTTACTCTCACATTCTCATCTAGATGGATAATTCTGATGGAAGACTCAAGTTCTCATGTAGTCCATACCAAAGACTGAACAGAGGATGGCCTGACCTTTCTTTAGTATACCAAAGAAGTTGATTAAATGAAGAGAAATTGTACCTTTAAATGAAAAAAAGCACAATAAACTCCCCCCAAAAACCCTGCTCAATTTTTTTCTAACTTCCATTGATTTATTTTTCTGTTATTAAGAAAAAAACAAATCAGAGCTGTGATGACAACCGTAGGTGATATTATTGAATATTTTCTGCATTGTACTGGGCTGTAGTTCTGATTCTTGTACTTAAGGTTGTGTTACTGGGTTGCACAAAGGTCCTCATATTTTAGATCCTTTTGTTTTTAAGCTTCCTGTTTAGATCTGCTGTTTGGTTTCATCCAGAAATGTGAAATCATATGGGGGGAAGGGAGGAAATGGATTCCTTTACATGCTTAAAGAAATATTAAAAAATATCTTTAATGACTGAATTTTTTTCCAATATTTTATATTTTAGCTTTAATACTAAAATTGCTGATCATTGTAAGGTAATACTGGAATGGGAAAAAGTCCACAATGTCATATGCATTTGTATTTCCCCACCGAGGTTTTTTTGATTTGGCATATGCATATACATAACTCAAAAATTTTACACTTCATATTAATTTGATTGCAATACTGTGTAATTTGTGTGCTTTATTTAAATCAGCTACAAGCTGAATTCCTTACTCTCCTGAATTATTTCAATATGGTACAAATCAATTAAATTTCTAGCTATATATTTCAAGAAAATACAAAGAAAAGTGAAGGGATCTTCTCTCTGGGTAATATTTTTTTACAAAGGCTGGCATTCTTAAAGCATCAAGAGTCAGGAACTCCCTTTTTTCATATTCTAATATTTCTTTATACTTTAAAATCTTAATGAATAAAACTTCATAGCTTGAGTCTAAATATAGAACTAAAATATTTCTATTACAGTGAGAGGAGCAAACTACCATCTTTCAGAGAAAGAGAGAGAGACTAATTTTTTTGGGTTTCATGGAACTATTATGGTTAATTATATTAAAGTTGTGACTAGAAATTCCTGAGAACCAGACCCTTGTACATTAGTTTGTATAAGCACAGAGTACCCAGTAGGGCTCACAATTAAGCAGGACAGACTTTAGTTGAAAGAAATTTTTAGAAAACACCCACAGGACTGATCATTCTGAGAGAAGTAGATATTCTAGTAATTTTTTTTCATTAATTGGGGAATACTTTGGGGTTTTTTTGTTGTTTTTTTTTTCCCTTAAAACACTATGGGTTAAAATTGTGGTATGAATTCTGGGGCATACTCTTCTATAAAATCCAGATCAAGGTATCCATATTAAGAACATAGGATAACAAGGTTCTGCTTCTTTTTACCAGATACTGTCAACTAAACCAGAGATTGCTTTCTCTGATTAACTGCTACAGATTCTAAACCTATACTTTCCTTGTCACAGCAGGTCTGGGAAAGTACTTTTGAGCAAGTTATTTGCTTGAGATTGACCAAAAATATACTTTCAGGTCAAATTTAGTAGGCAGTACGTTTTAGTGTTCCTGAAAAGAAACACACATATATATATATCCACTCACACATTTTGGAAAAATGCTTAAGAAAAGGCTGATTTTTTTAGAACGTTAAAGAGATAATTTTTCCATGTTTGTTTTTTTTTTCCCCCAAAACCCCAATGGACAGAATGCTTTGAGCAGCTAGAGTTTGGATCAAAATTCTTTTGAAATAGCTTTTGCATCTCAAATAAATGAAAGTGTATTAAAGTCACTGTGTTTTAGTCTATCGTACTGAAGCTCTTCTGCTTTCTATAGAGAACTTGAAATAATAATAGGATTAAGAACCAAATTCTAATTTTGATTGCCCTTAACCTCCAGCCTCTAGGGACATGCCCAGGCTCTTGTTCATAACTAATAAAATTGGTTGTGTAGAGTCCGACTTCATGCACAGTTGTAGTCTGGAGTAGATCCTGTAAAAAACAGAGTGAGTGGTCAAGTAAATGGAAACTCCATTATAAAGCCTCAAAAAAGTAAAAATTAAACTGTTAAGCCTGGTCCTCAATTTTAGTATGTTTTGGAGTATTTAACACAGCAATATTAACAAAGCTGTTCTAATTCACGTATTTTGATGCAATCAATACATAAATCCTTGTTTTTATTGGATACAATTCTCATTTTCATTCTAATAAAAGTTTAGGGCATGGTAAAACCCTGTGTAACATAATATCCATCTTGCTTTAGTATTAAAAATATGAGGCTGATGTAACTTACGTTCTGGAGATATTTTTTTTCTAGGCTTCATATCTCTTTGGGTTTTTACTTACAGCCTGTTGTTCTCAAATCCTCCTTACAGACAAACTGTTACTTTTGTCAGTCTGGCATCTGGATGCAACAGTTAACTGTTATGGGAATTTTGAGAGGAAAGTGAAACTCAAAAATATGTGGAAGACTTGCCAGAGTTAATACGATCTATGTATGCTTAGAAAGAGTGTAACAGCAGCAGGAATAACACAAGTTGTAATTGGCATACAAGTCTGTTCTCTTCACAAAGTACCATTGGATAGGTCCTTCCCCCTCATTCATCCTGAACTAGTGATGGGCAGCCTGATGTTTCTACAACGTGTAAGTGATTTAATCTGGCCTTTGCTATGCAGAACAAAACTACCAAAATCAGGGGTTTTGGTGTATTTTGGCTAGTGTTTGAAAGGAGAGAGACAGGCAGGAGATTAAAAACAAGGAAAAGGGGGAGAAGAAAGGGAGAGGAAGAAGAGTATTTATTGGCCAACCATTTTTCTTTGTACAGATGCAAAAGGTGCTGATAAAACAGATTTTATTCTGATAAATATTCCTGAAAACAGGGTGATAATATGTACTCATACAAACACTTTTCTATTAGCAAGAAATTGTCTTTCCAAGGGGAAGCAGAGGAGGAACAGCAGAGGAGAGAGCAAGCAGACAGCAGGCCACTTAAGAGAGGGAAGTAGAGAAGTGAGGAAGAGGAGAAAAAAAGGCAAGTGGGTGTGACAACAGTTTGTAAGAGTTGGGAAGCTCTGTTCTGTGTTCTGTCACCAAAACTTCGGAGTGGACATTTCCTAGAGTAGGAAGAAAGGGGTTGGGCAAGGAACCATGACGTTTTGCTCTCTTTTATTTCACACATCTAGCTGAGCAACAGCACTTCTGGATTCCAGATGAATTGTCCCCTGGCTGCAGAAACAGTACAGCCACCACCAGTACACTGCCGCAGTGATTTGTCAGCCTTTCAGCTGTGGTACAATGTCCTGTGAACGTAGTTCACTTTCATTTGACTTTGTACAGAGTCACTGGGGACCTGCAAAATGTTCCCTGGTAGTCCCAGTTTTGAGAAGTTTCTTAGCTGGTGTCCAGTGGCAAACACTGGTAAGATCTGGAAAGAACTGTGTGCCTTTCTTAGCTTCATTGGGTAGTCTGAATATGAAGTTTCTTTTAGAGCTTAGCTATGTACTAAAATACACTGTCATGGATAAAATATAGGCTGTCCTGTCACAGGACCTTGCCTTAGCCAGTACACACAGAAAGATTTACAAAGTAGCAATATGAATTTGTGTCTCTCTTACCTGATGCCTTATCATACTCTCATGGGAAACCTGGTAAATTTACATTTTTTTCAAATTTTTTGGCCTTTTTCGTAGAACAAGTATTTTAGGTAGATAGCTGGAGTCACTAAATGAATACATATAGCATTACTCCTGAAATCTTCAGCAGAAATTGTTATGTTCTACTTTTAGTGAAAATGTAAACCTCAAAAGCAAGACTGTTGTGGATGTTATTCCTATTTCTTTCACAGCCTTTGAATACAAGTCATGGCTGCTCATTCTGTTTTTTCTGTGGAAACAAGTCTCAGGCAATCCAGCTTCTCAATTGTCCTTTTCTATTCCAGTCCTTCTTAATAAATTTACACCTTCTTTACTTAGACCTGGCAAAAGGAAAATCAGTAAGATGCTGAACGTTTATGAAAATAGGCAGCATAGTAAAGAGACCAGGTTCTTCTGGACTATGGAAAAAAAGAATTAATGTGTTGTTAGCAAGAGTCACCATTACTATCCTGACTATGAGTGAGGCTTGCACATTCTTAAATTTTAAAGTCAGTTAATCACAACAAAGTAGTCCATCAGGAACCAGGATTCACTAGTTTTTGGCATCCACAGAATAATCAACACATTTGTGTGGACAATGGTGCACCAGAATGCTGTCCCAGGCCTCTGAATATATGTGTAGAATGGATGCAAATACCAACAAGCCCAGCAAAAATTGATATTTATGTATATTCAAAACAAAATACTCAACCTTTAGGAAAAGCTAGATTGAAGGATTTTGACCATGTCCTGTTACAAATGAAACTCATGAAAAATTGAGAAAGTTACATACAAACAATATTTAATTTGGGGCCCATGGACAACTGCTACTTTTTAAAAAATGAAAGCAGTTAATTTTTGGGACACAAAGGTTCTTTTGTAAGCAGGTCACACAGGTATGCCTCAGACTCTTGAGAGGCAGTGATTCCAGAAAGACATATTCATAACTCCTCCCTGCCACCTCCAGAAAGGACACTGTTTGCCAAAGAAAAGTTTGAAACCTATCATTTCCCCTGCAAATTGCACATTGGGAATGCTGGTAACAGCTAGTGCTGGTATTGCAAGGATGATAAGGTATGAAGATCTGTATCTTTTAAGCACCCAGCCTTGAGGAAAATTGCTTCTGGTTTCTTGTAGAAGCCCCTGTTTTTTTAAGAAGAGGTAGGAAGAACTTGTCATCTGTGCTTCTCTCCCTCATCCTAGAAAGAGACCTAAACACCCCACACCTCCTACTCTTGCAAACCTGTTCTGCCATTTCCTTCCCAGCTTCTGTCCTGATGCTACATCCCAGAATAGTCCTGCTCCCTGGCTGGTTAGTCCTGTCTAGGATCATTGTCTACAAGCCCCTTTATTCAGTGTTTATCTTGTTTGCACTATCACAGTTCCTCTGCTTTTTGTCTCTGATCCCTCCTCAGCCCCATTCAATTTCCCAGTTTTCTTCTCCTACTCCCAGTGCTAGTTATGTCTCCCATACCCTGGCCCTGTTTTGAAGCTTACTGATAGTTGTTTTATCATTGTTGCTCTCCCTTCATCCCTCTGGTTTCCAGTCTCTGTCTTTCTTAGCCAGCTTTACTTTTCTAATGCTCTCCACGCAACTTCATGGCTGACTGGTTTCCTTTCCATATTCCCAGTCAAAAAAAGTCTTGCTCATACTCATGTTCTAGGATGTACTTATGAATAAGGAGCTTGATTCTGTAGGACTTAAAACAAAGGGACTGTCTTGCTGTGACATCAAAGAGTACACTGGGCTCTCATCTCTTTGTACCCTTTAAGCATTATTAGACCATAAATTAAACTTTGACTTTGATTCTAATAACAACAGTTACATGTTAGCTCAAGACACAAGTTAAGTTAATTGCTAAGGGAAAATGTGTGGAGCATCCTGGAGTACAAAAGTCTTTCCTGGAAATTGTTGTACAACTGTAAGATCTCATCCAGCTAATACTTTCCGGGCAGTGCAGAATGCCTATAAATTGCTTGAAAATAGCAATTTTTTTTTCCACTTAATTTGAATTTGGATTCTCTTCAATTTAAATTGTCCTTACAAGTAGAAGATATACATTAATATATTTGTAACTACTTTGAATAAAATATTATATCTTCTAGGCTTTCTACTTGGAATAGAATAGAATTCCTGACTATAGTAGAACAATGGCATTCTTAATGCTGTTAATAGTTTCTTGATACTAATACTAATGAATACTAATTACATTCAATCACAGATAACTCTCAATGAATTTTTATTAACATGCAAAATAATCTATTCTAACAGTCAGTTTATTAATATATTTTATAAATGTCTTGATAACAAATTATAACATATAGTTACTGAATATACTGTTACATGCATGCTTCATTTCATTTGTAAGTCAATTGACCTTAATGGAACAACCAAATTCTGTATAAATAATGACCAATTCTTTGTAGAATGATGACCTAGTTAATTCACTAATTATAACAACAGATACTTTATTTATAATATTTGAAGACAAAAAAAAATATTATCCTTTTAATGCCCACAGAGCTTGTGGATACCCTACCCCTGGAAGTGTTCAAGGCCAGGCTGGATGGGGCCCTGAGCAACCTGGTCTGGTAGTTACTAGTGGGTGTCAGCCCCTCCTGTGGAGAGGGGGTTGGAACTGGATGATCTTTAAGGTCTCTTCCAAGCCAAACTTTTCTAGATTCTGCGATTCTAGGATTCCATGATAAGGGCTATGGTATGTTTTAAATACATCTCTTCTTAATTAGTAGTTTATTGTTAAGGTAATCTGTATTTTTATTTTTATTTTTTTAGTTTATCTGATCATTCTTTATTGCCAGTAAGATTAAAGTTAAATAGATATTACTGCCTCATGACATCTCTGCCTTCTAGTCAATAGATTATTTAAAAGCCATCTTTAAATACAGTTTTTCTGTTTTGTTTTTGATAAAGCCAAAACCAGAAAACAGAGTAGTTATGAAAAATTGAAACAAGCACACCAGAGAACTGGCATTTCTTGAAACACAAAACATTCAGTGGAAATGGAAGAAAAGTTTCAAGTGATTTTCTTGTCAAATGGATCGTTTCATTTGTTGTTGGATTGGATATTTATCATGAAAAGTACCAATACCTTGTCATCTGCTAGTTCTACAGCTGTACCAAGCTTTAGTTTCTCTCTGTCACAGGAGAGGTTTGGTGCTGAATGCTGTGAAGATGTTGCAGATAAGACCTGCCAAGGGGCAGATCCAGCTATGGAGGTCATTCAGAACCTCCTGGAAGCTTTCCTGCTGCATTACTGTCTATTGCCACATTTGGGGAAAAGTAAGTTAACGAGTTGGAACTTTGAATAGAAAGATTCCCTGCACACTTTTCTAAAAACCTCTTCCTCATTGTAAGCTCAGCACCTTTACAGTGGTAGCCTAGAGATCCTAAGGCAAATGATTTTTTTTTTTTTTTGTCTTAGGAACTAAGTTTGAAATCTAAGGAGAAGTGAGTTCTCTAAGTGAGATTAAAACTCCATGATTTAGATGTTCATTTTGGGTTTTATAGGTTTTTGTAGCTGATGTGTACAGAGTAGGTCAGATGTTTTATCAAGACAGTGCTATCCTGAAAACTTCTGAAATCCAGCAGTATCTTTGCGGTTATATACATGCACTCAAACCCATGTTAGGGAGTAACAGGTTTCTTTCTAGTTTTTAAAAATAATTCTGATCTTTCTACTTCCATAAAAGGTAAAGTGGCTACCATATGAAATATGCATCACACCTTATTAATAATGTACATAATTACAGCTATAGCATTGTCCACTTCAATTTGTTAGTTATTATCTTCTTAACATAGGGGAACCCAATATAATTAAAGGCAATGCAAGAATTGTACTTTCAATTGTCTTTCATTCACTGGCTTACTTTTAAGCAACATTAATTATAGCTTATGATGAAAACCTTTGGCAGAGGGAGCAGTGAATACAGAGCAGAATTACCCCAGTACAGAAACACTGTTTGGCTCTCTTTGCAAGGTAAAACTTTCCCCAACAGAGGAACTATAAGAAAATATAAATTAGTAGTTATTTAGGCAATTGAAGTCTGAGTTCCCCAGTGATGTAAGGATCACAGGTGTGAAGTTTTGTTGTTCACATATGCACAACTATGGGATGATTTTTCAAATAATGAAATAATAATTGGTAAGACATGCTCTCTAATCCTTTCCTTCATGAAGTCTTGTAAATAATAACATTTTTTTAATAGAAAAGTTCAAGCAGCTTTTTAAAACCTGATGTCAAAAACAATTCTTGCTTTTAGATATAATCCTCAGTGGAATGACTTGCAGCTGAATGGAGTTTTTTCTTTTTATTGACAGATCTTAGCCTCTTTGTATCTTTCTGTTTGCTCACATCAACCTTGTTATTTTTTACTTTACAAGAAAGCAAACAGCCTGCAAATCTTTTCTGCAGACAAGTCAATACATTTTTGTACTTTCTTGTGTTTTATTTTCAGGGAAGTTCACATGGAGATGTGGGGCATGAAGCCAGATGTCCTGGAGGTAATTCCTAGAGCTGCAGCAAGCTGTGCACTAACTATCAACTGCTTTGAACAAATACTTCCAAATGGCAAGCTCACTGATGCTTGTATGTTGACCTGAGTTCAAGAGAGAGATGGCTCATGATCTATTGTTGCCTTGGACCACTGATCCATACTCTGATCTGAGAATGGAAGAAAGTTTGAGGAAGGTGAGTGTGGGGGAAGATCCTGGTATTTTGAAAGTCTGAGTGTAGATTATATTTAGCAGGGGTGAGCAATTTGAGTGATACAGTGATATGCTGTAATGAAAATTTGAAAAAAGCAACAATGACTAAAATATTGAAATAATTTAGCTTCCTATTTCAAAAATTTCTGGTCAGTATGACTCCTCTTAGAATCCCACTGCATTGGTGAGGTGAGCAAAAGCTTTATTCTGAAAATACTTCTGCATAAAACTCTTCATATTATGAAATGAGCCAGAGATTTCAGCCAGAATGGAGAACTGCAGAAAGAGCCAAAGCAAGAACTGCTGTGCTGAAAGTACTAGTAATAAAATTGCTCCCATATATCTGTTTGAAGCCATCTTCTTCATCCAGAGCTCTGCACAAACTCATCCTCATAAGGGTACTCGTTTCCTTCTATCAACATCACCTGACAGAAAAAGGGCATTGGGAACATACCAGAAGAAGCCACATATAAAACTGTGGGCTGTTGTAAGAATTTTCTAGTTTTCTTCCTTTCATGGATGATTAAAGCTAGATCTTATCTCTTTAGCTCACTTGTGATTACGTCATGAGATGAGGTGTTAGAAACTCCACAAAAGTCAAGATATATCACAACCACTCATTTCCTGTTATTCACCAAGTCACACCATCAAATAAAAGCTGTGCTCTCTTCATAATAATTGACTCTTTTAATTCATTAACTTGTTTCCCAGATGTTTACAAACGGGTTTAATTCAGAAATTTTAAGCCACAGTTTTGTAGTTCTCAAGGTCCTCTTTAAATATTTTCTTTTTTTTTCCTTCTTCTCTACTCCAATGGAATCAGTTGTGTCCTCTATCAGATAGCCAGTAAAACTACAAAGAACTGACATATTTGACTATTTTCCTAAGTACAGCTGATTGAGTTTTCTCATACCCTATATATTTGAATCTTGTTTAAAAACTTGTACTTTCCTTTTTTTTTGGCCTCTACACTACTGGTTTCTTAAAATTAATTTTGCTAAATATGTAATTGCAACCATCTCCCTGAGCATTTTTTATCTCCAAGGTGTTTTAACCAAACATCAAAATACAAGAAATTTTTAAGATCAAGGTTAATAACTTAGAAATCACAGCAGCAGTTGATTTTGATGTAAATTCTCAGTGCTACCAGGGGAAATTTCTATGGACAGGGAGAGGTAAGTATTATTTTGGGCTTGAAGCAGAAGGATCTGGGGAACTTCAGGCTTCTCAGCCTTACCTTGAAGCTTGGGAAGGTGGTGGAGCAAATAATTTTGAAAGCTTTCCAAACACATGAAGGACAAAATAATGGCTGGGAGTTGTCTTAGGAAGGAGAAGTCACGCTTGATGACCTGATAACTTTCCATGACAAAATAATCAGTTCACTGGAAATGGGAAAAACACAGGATATTTTTTAACTTGACTTCAACAAGACTTTGTACACTGTCCTCCCTAAATCCTCATAGACAAACTGATGAAGACTCAGTAAGAGGACAGCAAGGCAGGCTGAAAACTGTGTGAACTGCTGGCTTAAAGGATTATGATCAGTGATAAAAAGACCAGCTGGATGCTGGTGACTAGAGGTAGACCCCAGGGTCTGATACTGGGGCTGTTGCTCTTTGAAATCGGGAAGTGAGAGAGCTGCGCACGGTTTGGAGTGTTTCAATGGGAACACTAAAATGGAGAATACTATTTCTAAACCATGACAGTATTCAAAATAAAAATTTATTTCTAAGACATCCTCTAAAATGAAGGATGAAATTAAACAGATTGCAGTATGTTAATTCCTGACAAAAACTTACTATTTTGCAAATAACAGAAACATAATTTTTTATTTAGTAATCTCTCTCTTTTTGTGTATATATGCACACTGAGATAGGCAAAATCTTTGGAATGTCTGCTTTTTTCTCACTCTTTGGTGAGGTGATGATAAAGTAGTTATGTCAAAACAGGAATTATTTCATTCTAACATGATAAAAGAGAAGTGCAGAAAACTAAGGCGTTAATAAGATATAATGTCATGATACATGAATAACACAGAGAAAGTGATAGCATGACTTCAGAAGTGGTGCCAGAAATTGGATCAGTTATTCACTTCCTTCAAAGAATCCTGGTGCTGGGGAAAGAATTGGCTGTGATCTCTGCTGCCCCGTGTCATGGGAGACCCCATGGACTAGAATTTGAAGGGCTGTTAAGATATTAATTGGTGTTGCCACAAGTCTGTCTTGCACAGGTGGGTTCCAGAGACTGAAATATCTCCTTGTCTTCATGGGCAGCTGCTGCTTGGGTTGCTGCTAGGACTACACAAGTGTCCAGAAGCATGTTTATATCACTGTGGAGCATATTCGTCACCTGAATAGTGCCTTTGCTTGTCTCCTGAGTTAAACAATGTTTTGTGCTGGTTGAAGAGATCAATGTACACACCTGCAAACCTCTGCTTATTGGCTATTACCAGAAATAAAATCCGCTGCAACTCTGAAACAAATATAAGTTATAGTTATGGAGTGTATTTATGGTACATACATGGTATATTTCTAATTACAACTTCATTTGCTTTTATTGCATATAAAGAGACACTATGCACTGTGAATTTAGAAAGCTTCACAGCTTGGATTTTTCTGTGTTGCTTAGAATATCATGAGTGGTTTGGGTCCTGGCCTTACCTTATAATCCCACTGGGCAATGAAATCATGCAAGAGGGTAACACTAAAGCAATGGTAAGAGGGATTCCCAACTTGTTATTCCTGTCTGCATAGACACTTTTGAGCCTACAGAGTATTACATGAACATCTGTGATTTGCCTGGAAGATCTTTGGAGATCTACCTTTGTAGACCTTACCTGTCTTCAAAGTTTATTTATATGATACATCATTGTCCAACTGCATATTTACCTGTAAGGAAGAACACCTGCAAGGAAGATTCTGTGCTCAAATCATAACCCAGACATGATAACACTAGGAATTCTGGAGGCAATAATCTCCAACAGAAGATTATAAAATGCATGTCAGATGCAAGAATCATTATTCACAGTATGTATACTAAAATATCTGAGATATTGTATGTGCTCTTCTCAAACAAATCTGTCAGGCAAGAAATTACTTCTCAGCTTCCTTCTTCCACTGTGATGTGTAAAAACCTCAAGATGCCTCTATTTATGATGCAAACCTAAAATATTCTGAAAATAGTCAGTCGTTGTAGAACATGGCCCAGTGTGGTTAATTCAAACATTTTATGTATTCTTTTGCTACTACTCTGTCAGTAAGTTTTAAAATAAGCCCAGATTTCAAGTGTGATTTTGAAGCCATGCTTTTGACTTGGAAGAAGGAACTCCATAGAAGATGGTACCTGTTCTGTCCTTCAAGGTAGCTCAGGTCTGCTCGTTCCTGAGCACTCATTTGACTGAAACATGTCAATTTTCCCTGTAGAAAGGAGCCGAGAAAGTTTATGTCCAAAATCGTCACCTCAGAATTGCTGTGCAGTTCCTTGCATCCCAGCTTACTTATTTCCACAGCAGGTATTTCCACTTACATTATCTCTGTGACCCTTTTTTGGAGGTGGAATTTCAGAAAAAACAAAGGGGAGTTTGCTGTGCTTGAGACAATACAGAGACATGTCAATCACTGCTAGGATTTCTAAGCTCCAGTGTCGGGTGTAGAAGACCATATTTCTGGTACTTTTTTTACCAGATATAGACTTTGTTAACCACAGTATGTTAGGATAATTCTTTCTCCAGGAGCTTGAACTAAGCTTGGAATGGCAGACATTTCTACAGTTCAGTGGGACAAACATTAGTATGTTGCAGGGACACAGGATAAAGGATACTGTAATTAAAATCAAGAACATCAGCCTCGGAGAGGGTGTAGCTGTCTCTGTCAGCAGAGGAAGAGGGAAAGGCTACTGTCTAAGATCCAGATGAAGAAAGTGAAGGACTGGGAAACCTTAAATGAAGGAAACTAGTGTTTTATGAACCCCTGTTTCTGTAACAATAGCCCTTGTCACCTGGGCAGTCAGTCTAAAGCCTGGTAATTCCCAGGTTCTATCATCTGAGACTCAATCCAGCTGGCAATAAATGGAACAATCTCAGACATATTCTGTGAAGAGGTGTGTACCTCTGGGCAATTCCAGCTCTCTCAGTGTTTGATATGGTGTGGAGGTGTCCAGAGCATTGTGTCCCTTCCTGGCATAGCTGGGCTAGTCTGGAAAATGCTGCAGTTGCTAAGGTGACATGCAGGGAGGGCTGCTCAGAGGCAGTGAGGAAGCCAATGAAAATGGCATTGGGTGTACACCTGTACTTTGGCATATAACATGGGTTATATAGCACGGATTATAGAGCACAGAAGCAGATGTCCTTATGTGAAACCAGTCCTAAGCCTGTTCCCTAGCTGCTTTGGCCAAGTACCCTGGAGACTCATCTGTCCTGATACCCTGAGGTCACTTTCTTGTATAGCAAATTTTTTGATCTCCCTACCTCGTTGTTCTTTGGGAATGAATTTTGTATTGATTCTGACAAACAGCCACAGACTTCTGAGGTGTTGAATACCTGGTAAGAATGAAGAATAGTATTGAGAATTTTGTCGACATCAGTGGGGAGAAAAACAGGGGAGAAAATGGATGGGGAGCTAGCATTTTTTACTTAGAACCTCTCCTGTAGGTGTTCAGCCTCTATAAGTAGGTGACGACTTCCATAAGTAGCAGAGAACAGAGTTGTGACACCAGTGGATCTGATCTTTACAGCTGGTGGGAGAGAGCAAAGAGAACTGAGCAGGCAGAAAACCCACTGGTATATGGAAGCAAGTTGCAACCAAGGTGATGGGAAAGTAGGCTTGCGGCAGTAGGCAGTCCCTGCTACAACTGGTTGGTGTTGCCCTGGATTCACACCTGTGACAGCTGACAGCTGGTCTGAAGGCCTCACAGACTTCGATATAGATGCAGGGAGCATCTATTCATAAGGAAAGAGTCCTGAGAAAAGTGAGATTTAGCCATGAAAATATTCTGTCAACAGAGCTAAGAAATCCAAAACAAGGAGAGAAATATGCATCAACATTTTGCATATGATGTTTTTCTC
Organism: Atrichornis clamosus; assembly: GCA_013400975.1. Taxonomy (NCBI): domain Eukaryota; kingdom Metazoa; phylum Chordata; class Aves; order Passeriformes; family Menuridae; genus Atrichornis; species Atrichornis clamosus. The sequence continues at coordinate 20,065 of WBMZ01004234.1, forward strand.
AAATGCACAAGAGCTGATGCTATATTCAACTAACAGACAATAATGTAGCAGTTAGATGACCAATAACCTTGTAGCAGAAATGATAAGATATAAAAATGTAGAAAAGCAAATGGATTGTTTTATTAAACACGGCATTTGCCTAGAACCTTTGCACTGTTCACCTTGTTGTGTTGTGTCTGCCTCAACAGCGACACACACCTGATGTGCAGCATTGATTATTACATCCTGATTTTGGGTTACTGCTGTTAATGGCAGTGGACACCGTTTCCATGAGTGCAAGCTGTCCCTGTTAGCCAAAGGGTGGGCAGGAGGTAGATGCTGTATCTGCTGATAGCTGGTCTGAGTGGCTATTGCACCAGCATGGTAGCTGATCACTGTGCCTGTCAGTGAAAGTCTGGGTCTTCCAAAGGAGGGGTTCATGCTGGGGATTCCTCTGTGCTGTGAACACGCAAGGAACAGGGCCTTGTGTTAATACTAAGGCTACTTCAGAAGTAAGAGCCCTGGCCTTTTTGTTGTTTTGGATGTAGCTTCATCAGATAACAATGCAATGGTTTAGGAGTTCAGTAGTATGTGGATCAAAATAGAAAATGGGTGTTTGAATTAAAGGCGAAATCAGGCCTAAAATTCAGATTTTGTACAAAACTTGCTACCTGTTCTTTTAGGTACCTTAATGGTAAAATTCTTTGGATGTAATTTTCAACTTGTCAAACTGGAACCAAAAAACAGTGTCTTAATTAGTTTTGAATCTGATAAGGAAATAACATGGTTTCAGATTGTTTTACCTATGTCTGTCCTGGAGCAAAGGTACATCTGGAGACAATCTCCACAAATACAGACTAATGGAAAAGAGTCCTTCCCATACCAGCAACATTGCAGAATGCTTCTTCCCATCTTCAAATTTTGTCATATTTGAACAATGCCACTGATAAAGCAGTGTGAATTTGATAATTTTTAACAGAAAAAGTTAAAGAAGTAAATGACACCGCAGTAAATTTTGGCACTGACTACTGAAACTGCATTTGATTTTTCTCTGTTATGATGAAATGTGCAAGAAAAAAGAAGTTTTACAAACACTTTAAATCCCACTGTGAATTCATTAGTCAAATGAGAAAGCAGTTGTAATTTTTAATAGGAATTTTTATATACCATCATAGGCCTGGAGCTATAAACTTTAAATCCTTAATTTAAGTAACTTAATGGTTACTTTATAATGACTAAATGCTGTAGTCATTAGCCTGGCGTATAATCTCAGATAAATACTAAGGTAATTTTTTTACCTCTCAGCATTTCTGAAGTAAAGAGTGTATAATATCACAGCAAAAGTGAGCCACATGCTGCAAAGTAAACAGTTTTTACCTCTTTACAATGATTATTTCAGTTTACTTTCTTATTGGGATTAAATGGTTTATCTGAAAAACAGAAAATTAAATCATCACATGTGTGAAAGTCTTTTCACAAGCAGATAAAACAAGGATGAAGAGGTGTGAAATCATTATTTTCTTATACACCCTGTATGTATGATGAGCACACTGAGGTTCTGCAGCCTGTATTTTTTTTTGAAAGCAAGAGCAGGTAAACAGAACTGTTCCTTCTGGTCTTATGATGAGTAAGAGTATTTGTGCATGTGTGTTTAGTGGAAAGAAATAAATAGTAGATAGTGTTTAGTTCTCTATTCACTCACATTTAGAACAGCTATAAAAAGAACACTCTTTCAGGCTCAGAACATATTTGCATTTCCATTGCTGTGTTGCTACACTGTGACTAGTTGAATTTGTCTTTCCTCCCTCAGATTCGGTACCACACCATCTTCCTGATTTCCTACTTTGCAAAGTTATATTTCTTTACATCTTGACATTTTAATGTTAGTTGCTAAAGTCCTACAACGACAGCAATTTCACTTGTTTTACTTTCTGTGTGTATTTTCCTTTTAGTAATATTGTCTTGCAACATTGTCAGCTATAAAGTCTCGTATATTTATGACAGTTAAACTGAATAAATTTTCCTTGCAAAATGTCAGTAATGCTTTACAGGTGGTGATGATGTGTTTAATTTGAAACAAAAGTGGATACCTGTGAATATTTTAGTTGTTCTATGAGAAAGCATGCATTTTAAGCAGTTAAATATCTTGCATTTCACTTGGATGACACTAGATGGCCTTCCAAATATTTTTTTCTTTTTTTGCTGTTCCATAGCATGGTATATGGAGTAGTATGGTATACATAAACTCCAGACCCAGAGTATTGCCTGATGACCTGCATTCTGCTTCTTACTAATTATGCTTGGGTGCGTAACTCTCCTAAACTAGTTTTCAATATACCACAGAACTACATTGCACTTCTGGTTGTCTTCTGTGGTAGTAATTTATTGGTGTAGATGGCAGGGGTTTTCCTTCTAATTTTAAGACAGGGTAAGTAGACATATGTTAGTGATTAATCTGTGGTGACTAGAGAGGGAAGATTTTAAAATAAAATTGATCTGTTTAAAAGCATACAATTTTGATATCATGAATGATGTTGACCAAAAATGTAAATAAAATCAGCATTTTTCTGAGCATGAATTATTTATTTCCAAAGTAGCATATGAGAACTACAGGCACATGACAATTAATCTTCCACTTCTAGCCACAATTTTTGCTACTGTTAATTGTTTCAGTGATGAAAAACCCCTGTTGTTCAAATTTAGCTCAATCCAAAGTGCACCCCCAACCCCTTCTATTTGGACAAGATAAATTTCACTATTAAAACTGGTATGTGAATAAAAATCACACTGAAACTACCTGGTCAATAATGTGAAGGTACTAATAAACTGATCAGGCAAGGTTCATCTAACCTGAAGGATTAAATTTGCCAACAAAGTTATTAAGTTTTCAGTGTAACAAGTAACAAGTTTTACTTTGTAAATTTGAATCCCTATGTTTACAAATTACCAAATGAGGCTTGCAGTTTATCATATTGCTCATTTCTCATTGTGATTGTCTTGTCAGCGTGCATGAAGTACATCTTATGCCCATTTTCCCCCTGTAGAGTCTAATCCTGTAATACTTTTTCTTATGGAGAACAACTGCTGCTCAGTTCAGTGTGCTTCTTATTGAGGATGTGGGCCAATTGCTGGTGAAGAGAGTGGAAAGATTCCCACTTACTTGAGTTGAAATTGGATCAAGCCCATAGGAAGCTAATCAGCACGGGAAATATGCACATATCCTATTATTGTGCATTTGTGTCTAAGTAAACAGAGTACCACCAAACTTGCAAATTAAGCTGCCTCCAAAAGTTTTTCTACTCCTCGCATATTGCCAGCATAGATTGACAGCACATATAAGTAAATCAGTGGTGACATCAGACATGTGCAGTCAGTGTATGAAGCTCCACACTTAATTTGGCCCCACGCTGTTTGCCTTTTCATGTGAACTAACATGACTGATGGCCTCACGGGTAGCAATTAATGCCAGGCTACCATGTCTGGGTTCTGTCTGAAAAAAGGAGTTTTAACATTCAAGTTGTACAAGAATAGCAAGAAAGTGACTGAGACAGGGAACAAACTACAATTATTCATGTGATAAGTATGGTTTTACGATTAATTTTTTTTCCTTTTATAAAATTTATGAAACATAACATGATAGTGGGTTAAATCCCAATCTTAGATGGTGTGTAGACAGGAGTGGGAGATGATGCAATATTTTGTCATCCTTCTGACACCTGTGAGTTTACAGTGGCAGCTATCAAAATCAAAGTGGGGGCCTAGTGAAATTCCAGTTGACTATGATACTGAAGAGACATGATCATGTGAGAAGCTAGCCGTATTGTTTTTATTGCCCCTTCATAGCTCTATGATTTGCTAAAGACTGGATTGTACTGGTTGAGGTAAGCATAAGGCTGTAGGAAGACTAGATATTCATTTAGCTGAAGAGCTGCCTTGAAGTCAAAACCTTTTGTAATCTGTGTGTTGGATTTTTTTCCTCTGAGAAAGGTAATATTTTTACATAGGATATATCTGTACTGGAAAAGTAAACAAGGCCAGGGCACAAATTTGATAATTAGCACAGGATTGACCCTATGATTTATCTATTAGTGTGCTGTTCTGGCTCAGGATGGGCCACCCGCTCTGTGGCTGAGGAGAGAAAGGAGAACAGCACCAGAGCTCAAACTCCCCTCTGCTCTTTGCCTACAGGCCAGATAGTCGGCCCTAGCCCATTTAATTTAGTAGCAGACTGCATGAGGGACTCAGAAAAGATTCAGATTCTCTCGTTCATTAAATTAACACCTACCATGAATTCTTGTGTGATACTTTCAAAAACTGTAACTTAAGTTAGCTGTTTCTGTCAACATATTTTCAATGGCTTGGACATGACAAATAAGTAAAAGCCATCTAAAGACATCTGGTTATTGCCTCATAGTCTTGAAGAAAAATTGCAGATGTCTATAAGTCTAAATCAAGATGATCCTGGAAGTACCTTTCCTCTCATAACAGAGCAGTGAAGTATTGCAAAGACTGATATCAATATATTTATACAATAATTTTTTTAATAATATAATGAGAGCTAAAGTGCTTTCTGATATTGCAAATACATATAATGTGGCATTAAGTGACAGCTATCTCCCAAGGACTTCTGGTCAGTGCTAAGACTAATCAAGTTAATTTCTAACCTCTTCTGTTATTCCCAGCCTGAATGATAGATAATTTGTGGCAGCACTGCCTGCAAATAATTGCACATAAACTTTTTAAACTCATGTTTCAGTTCCAGGAGGAAAAGGTTAAGGCCCTCTTGATTACACTTCCCCTTTCAGAACATGCTTCTAGTTCAAACATGGGTACTTTTATAAAGGAAAAGAGCTTTGATTTTGAAGTATGCCATACTATGTACTATGACATGTTGTAAACAAAGATTGAATAAAATATCCAACATTATAAGGGATGCTCAAAATAGCACTCAGATAAATAAAGATCAGAGATTACAATTTCTGCACTTAAGAGAAAAAGGACTGTGTGGAGATTGTATTGGGACAAAATAACTTCTCAGCTACCATCTGCGAGGCTTTGTGACCCTTCTTCTGAATCACTGTCACTGCTATTTATTATGATTTATTCTATGTTTAAATTGCAAGTCTTTTGGAATAATATTTTGGCTTATGTTTTGATAGTGTCTAGTGCAAATGGCTTGTGGTCTATGACCAGGAAATGCACTAAATAGCTATTAAAATAATAATGCATTATCTAGACAATAAGACATCAAATTTGTTGTTTGCCTTACTCAAATACAGAACCAGTGGTGATTTCTTATAATGGTTATTTAGTATTTGTGTCATATTTCTAATTGTCATGGATATGAGCAGTCATATTTTCTAAATTCCTTATTTCCTCAGCAGCATTACCAGAAGATGATCGTGAAATCCTAATCAAAATCTCTGTCTTACGCATAAAGCCTTTTCTTGCTTTACAACTAGCTTTAACCACAAGTATGGCCTCATCTTTGAACAAACCATCTTTCTCTGTTCAAGCCTGGCAGAAGTATAGATGGAACACACTAATGATGGAGTTTTATTCAAAAGATGAAAAGTAGGTTTTAAGCAAAACTCTCCCCTTATGTCCTGCAGTAACATATAGGCATATTCTTTAGCTCTCAGAGATACCTTCATCTTTTCAGGAAACTACACTCTCAACTTGTCCTTATCCTTCTTCCTTCCCCACTCCTTTTTCAAAGGAGCATGCCTTTTCCATGGAGTGAACGAATTTGCTGAAGAACATTCCTCCTCATTTCCCTTGTGCTCCTTGATTGAACTGGAAAGTCCAGATCAGGGTCCCAAGTCCTAGCCCTGGCTCTGAATTTTTATTTTCTTTGTCTTCCCAAAAATGTCATTTGAGCCTTGTGCTACAGATCCAAGACATCAGCACAGTGTTTGCAACATCAGTGGAGAGAGAATTGATTTTCTCGTGGGCTCTAAAAATTCTGCAGCATGAACTATGTCCTTAAACTCAGAAATCCGAATAAGAAAAAAACATATAAAGTGTGAAAAGGAAGGAGTGGGACAAAACAGATATTCTTGTGAGTGTTGCCAGTCAGAACATCAACACTAGGAGAACAAAGTTCTGACTACCACAGGACACCTGTACACAGGGTGTACTGCAGACAGCATCTTGATGACAGATAACTGCATGTCAGGGTAATTGTAGACTGTAAGCAAAGACAGAACAGCCCCTTCTAGGGACTTCTAATGGCTAATAATCTCTATATCGATTCTAAAGTGAAAGTCTGGTTTCTTACTGGCTTTTATCATGCTAAACACAGAATATATGCAATTGATTTGATGAGCTGTTGCACCCTGTAGACTTGAGAGATAGTTGCACTTTGTGATCCTCCATGTCTTTCTAATGGTTAAATTTGTGAGTAAATATTGTGAGGAAATTTTCATACATCAGTGTTTTAAATCTTCAATTCTAACCTTATATTTTAAAATTCTCTTTTTCAGAAGTCTATTGAGATATTTACCTTGTAACGTTATTTACAGTGACTAAAGTTTCACATGTCATAGCAAAAACAGCAGCAACACTTTAAACTCCTCTTGATTGCTTCTAAACACATCTCATTCAGGGCAGGTTACTGTCTTCTCTTCCCTCTGAGCCAAAGCATGAGGCCCACTCACTCCTGAGGTATTGTCAACATGCTATTGTGCAGACAGATACCAGCTTGTTTAGCCCATGGTTCACACCACCAGCAGAGAAACTGGGTTTGTGCAGTGTCACAGTTGATGTTAAGCCTGAGAATAAGCTGGAGCTCAGGCCTGCATGACAGCAGCTACACAGCTCGAGGCGTGGACAGTGGGAGCCTGTATCTGCTCACTGTATGAGCACAGTGACATCTTGTTTGCCTGCAAAATGTGCGTAGCTCTGCTTTTGCAGCCTCTCCCATCTGGTACCCTTCTAGGCCTGTGTGCCTTGTGCACTTGCAAGTCCTTTTCTTCTAGAAGATCACAATAGTGCCTGATTAAAGTGATTCCAAGTTAAAATGTTCAAAACAAAATATTCATTATGCATCCAAGGTGTTCTGTAACAGGTAAAGACAAAGCTAGAAAAATTCATGTTGGTCTTACCTTTATGAAAGTCTCTTTTTTCTTTCTCTTTCTCTTTTTTTTTTTTTTTTTTTTTTTTAACCTCCTTGCAAGATGTTGTTAATTTGAGTCAGTGCTGTTAGCTGCATCCTTGGCTGGAGAAGTCCTTGTGTAGTTCATGAAGGACCGTCTCCCGTGGTAAGGACCCCACGCTGGAACAGGGGAAGGACTGCTCTCCCTGAGAAGGAAGCAGTGGCAGAAACAACATGTGATGAACTGACTCTAACACCCATTCCCCATCTCTCTGCACCACCGAGGGGAGGTAGTAGAGAATCAGGAGTAAAGTTAAACCTGGGAAGGAGAGAGTGGTGGGGGAAAGGTGTTCTTTGGATTTGTTTTATTTCTCATTATCCTACTCTTATTTGTTTGGTAATAAATTCAATAAGATTCTTCAAATTGGTTTTGTTTTACTGTGACAGTAATCGGTGAGTGACCACCCCCATCTTTATCTCAATTAATGAACTTTTGTTTATATTTTCTCCCCTCTGCACTGTTGAAGAGGGAAATGATAGAGAGGCTTTGGTGGGTACCTGGCCTCCAGCCAGGGTCAATCCCCAAAAAGAAGACAGCTTTCTTATTATTATTTACACTTCTCTCTCAAAGACTCCTCCAGGTACTGCTGAAGCCATATGTAAACCGCTTTCTTCTTCAGACCCTCTTTACAGATTTTAGGTTTTGTTGCTATTGCGTTTCCTTGATACTTTTGTTACCTCAGGGTTGAGAATGGTCTATTTTGTTGTTCAGTGAAGAAGTAGCATCCAGTTGTCCTGCACTTTAACAACCTCTTTCCTTTGAACTTTGTAATTAAGTGAGCAACAGGGGAAATTATTAAATTCCAGAGTTGAAGAACAGATGCAGAGGACAGAGGCTGATACTGTAATGCTTGAATAACTATACACATATTTCCCAAATCTTAGTCTTGAATACTCCTATTCACGCCACCAGCCATATCAGAACTCATCCCTGGCCTGTTTCTGTCTTCTGCAGTGGGAGTGGTGGGAATCAAAAAGTCCGTTCTCTCATTCCCTTTGACTTTCTTTTGGTAGAGGTTTTTATAACAAAGGTGTCTTGGTGTGCTTAACTGTTTACCTGCTCTCCTCAGCAGCCGTGGATGGTTAAGTACTTTTACATGGAGGAATGTATCAACCACCAGCACGAGAATTATTTTGGATACACTTGATGCAAGGTGATGAGTATCATAATACTACATACAACCAGAACATGCAGAGTAGCGCTATCCTAAAACAGTAATCTGAGGCAAAGGAAGCACCTGTTCTTTCCTGTCCTTTTACACCGTTCATATGTTACCAGTGTGTCCTTGTGAACAGTGGTTATGCTTATATTGGCATCCAGAAACCTTGGCACCAGGAAGAACAGCAGCAAACTGGTGAATGGAGCTGTATTTATCAGCCATAACCAAAACATGCAGGAAACCTTTCCTTTTTGCAGTGAGGCTACTACTTCCCTGTTGGGCTGCTAAAAGCAGTAGGACTGTGTGTAAGCCAGTGGATAGCATGGGGAAGAGGTTGCTCTCTGCTCCTAAGATTAAGTGCTGTGGTCAGGCTTACACCTATACAGTTAAAATTTTTCCCCTCCTTAAAAGGGTGAATTAATCTATTCTGCCTCTTGTGAATTGTCCCCTGATGAGACTTTTGCTCCTGCTATTTCACAAGCTATTCATCACTGCCTGGCATGTCATGTGCCCCATCTGTGTGAGGAGTGCTGCTAACAATTGAACAGTATGGATGATTGCAAAATAAGGCTCAAATCTATGCACTGTTCACTATACTATTGATGACCTAGAGATCTTCAACATCAAACTCTTGAATTAGAGAGATAGAGCTGCTGGTAGAGCCTTGTCAGGAAGGGGCCCAGCTCTCACACTTGCTAATGCCTGTGCTGTGCATTATCCCAGCACCCTGCCCAGGACGCTGAGCTGGGCAGCTGACACAGAAATGAAGTTTGCAGAGGTAAAAAATGGGAAGATTGCTGTGCTCTGCTGGCTGTACAGTTGAATGGGGTTTTATCACTTCCAAGCAGAGTCTTATCAACACTGTATTGCCTTCTTCAGTCTAAACACTAAACTCTAGCTTTTGAAAGTCTCTGTACACTGAATAAAAACGATGGTGAACGGTGTAATAAAATAACAATTGAAAAAGAATTTATATTTTGCCACTGATACAGTGTAGCTTTAATAGAAGAGATATTTTTTTGTGTATGAGTAAACTGATTAACTTCTAATTACCATATTTGAACATATTTTAAAAGAATCAAACTTGAACTTCAGTGTATTTTTTAAATAACTAAAAGAGCAGTCACATAGGCAAGAAAATCAACAGATGGAACCTAAGCCTCAATATCAAAATGATCACTAAATCTGTCACCACTTTCAGTTCATCCTTTGAATGTTCAAGATGTTAATTCAGGTATTAAGCACATTTGGTATTTAACATCTCCTGAGCATAAGTAAAGTGCTATTAATATTTTGAAAGTCTTTTATTTCTATGCTATTTCACATAAATATACACACACATATCTTAGATCTTGTATCCTCATCAGTAGTTCTTGCAGATGTTTCACTTATATTTAATTAATTTATATTAAAAAGTAACAATTTCTTGTTGAGTTTGTCTTCTGAATTCTCCATTACTTGTGTCTATATATTTATTTTTGTTTTTGCTTTAAAGAACAATACTGATACTTGAAGGACCTGCATTCCATAAAGATCTGATTTCTCATTTCCTTCATGCTCTCTGATGCTTAATTGCAAAAACATTTAATTTTTTATAATGTTCTTTGCTGGATTCTTTTGTTTCTGGAACATTCAGCTGAGATTGCATTTGTTTGTTTATTTTCTTCAATCAGTACTGGCAATCTCTGATCTTTCAGCCTTTTTAAGATTTAATAAGTGTGCTATTATATATTTAATTAAAGAAAAGTGCTGCTTTACCGTAAGTTTATCTAAAAAGGTTTAGAGTGAAATACTCCTATGCTACTGTTGTGGTTTGACCCTGACCGGATGCCAGGCACCCATGGAAACCACCCGCTAACTCCCCCTGCAACTGCACAGAAGACAAAAATGTGCAAAGGGCTCATGAGTTAAGGACCTAGAAGAGATCACAGGCAAAACAGGCTCAAGCTTAAAGATATGAAAATGAATTTATTACACTAACAGAAACTGAACAGGATAATGAGAAGTAAAATGAACCCTTAGAAAAAATACCTTCTTCCCCAGAGCCAGAAGGAGTGGGAGAGGGGAAGAAGGTTGCCTAGACTGAAATTCTTTCTACTTTGGTTTTCTTGAAGAATTATCTTTAGTACAATCTGCAAAATTTTTGGGTAGGTACATCTCTTGGAGAGTTTGATCGCTGTAGTTCTCCTTGCTGGCTCTCCAAATGTGTGTCAGAACTCACCAGCCATGGCACTAGCAGCATGCTAATAAGATTAGAGACTCTAAATCACTTTAGCATGATGCTACAGCCAGGACTGCTGTGCTCTGCCATACCAAGAAGTTTCTGATTTAAGGATATTAAGAGACAGAAAATGCATCATCTCTCTTGAGGTTTTGTTCCATTCGTTAACAACTTTCATTGCTAAAAGATGCATCTTGTTCTTAATTTAAATTAATCTGCTTTGACTTTCAGTCACTACCATTTTTTTACTTTGCTTAGGTATTTCAATGTCTGAAATTCTTCCTGTACTTCAATGGTATAATCAGATCTTCTTTAGGTGTTTTTTCCTTTTTGTTTGTTTTTTGCTTTTCTAATTGTGGACAGTACTAGTTAATATTAATAATGCACAATGATAATAATTAATGTCATAATTCCATTTTGATGAGGTATATTCTTAAAACTTCAAATAATTTTGAAGCCATTTGAAACACATTTCTAACATCTTTTATACATGAGAACTTGGCAAGTTTTGGGATATAGGTGGACATAAAATGACTTATTATCTATTTTCTTGTTTATACATATATTTAATCTATTGGAGAGGAAATATACCTATTTTGGAGATGAATACATCACCATCAATAGTAAAGGTCAGATGATCAGAAGAAAGATCTCTTCTATCTTACATACCTCATTTAGAGTAATACTTCTATGTCTAGGACTAGATGGCCTCTAGGCTAGAGCACTGAAGAAGTTTGCATGTAAAATTGCTTATTTGCTGTCAAGAATACCTACTGTAGTATCTGTAGAATTGGAAGTGGTCTGTATGACTGGAAAATAAAAAATATAGGATGTATATGCATATACATTTAAGAAAGAAAAAAAAATCCTGACTTCCTAGGTACAGACTTGGTAACACAACCTTAATAATACAGAATATTTTGGAACAGTTACAGAAGTGAAGAAGAGCTTGAGATGAGAAAGTACATAAAAATGAAGTAGGATACAAAATGTTTTTAACAAAAACAGAATGAGTGAGGCTAATGTGATACTTTCCTTAGAGAAGATAACTGATTTTCCAGACAAGTGAACTGCAGCAGATCTCATCCATCTACAATACAATGCAGCCTTTGAATGTAGTGCCTCATGAGAGGTTATTAGTTCAACAGCAGTTCAGTGTGTGTACATATCTGGATAAAAAAAGTTGGATGATGTTGAAAGGGCAACTGTTGGTTTGGAAGGAAGTCATTACACAGAAGTTCTCCAAGATCCATCGACAGACCATTTTGTTTAATATTGTCATAAATAAAATGAGCAGAAGTAGACGCATGCTAGAAAAATTACTAAGGTCACAAAATAACCTTAACAAGAAGCAGGAAGAGAATATAATTCGGCAGGGAAACTGAATGACCACAAGAACTGAGAGCAATAGTTTTATTAAGAAAGAGTATTAATAGACAGGGAATGAAGTAATGGGTTAGGGACTAAGTTGCTAAGGTAATGGCTCCTTTTCTGTGCAAGACAGAGAGTAAATAATATGGACATAGGTGGACATGAAATGAGTAAATGCTACCTGAGAACATTTTGAGCAAAATATTTCTAGTTAAGGTAGAGAGGTACGTGTCTTATAAGACCTCTGAGTCTTGGTGTTCAGGACTGAGAAAGATACATTTATAAAATTAGGAACAGGTGGAAAGGAAGGTTATCAAATGCTGGGAGAGGCTGGAAAGGAGTCTCACTTGCTTAGTCTTACAAAATGGAGATTGAAAAAGGTGTGATTAATCACCAGTGGGCAGAAGGGAGAAGATATATTTGAGTTAAATTAGTGTTGGCACAGGGACATAAATTAATTTAAATGTGAAATAAAGAGAAACCTGGGGCTTTCATGAACTTTCAATGCTTTGAAAATTTGGAACAGTCTTTTAGAAGAAAGAAGGCAATATCTTGGTTTGTTTCAGTGGAATTGTAGCAATTTATAAAAAAGATTGTGCTGTAGGTTGTCTTCATTAACATCTGACTAGAGTTGATGATCCAGCCTGTTATCTTGGGCATGGTGTCATGTTCACCTCCCTCAATTTTGGTGCTTATTTCCCTCATTTTCTGTGGAGCAAAGCATCTGACAGATTTTTCAGCTTGTTCTCTAGGGAAATACTTCAGCTCTGAAAATGACTCCGGTGCTTTTCATAAAATTAGGTTCAAAGTTAGTGACTCAGGCTTACACAGGAGGCATGCTGCAAAGCTGGGTTTTATATGTAAGCTTTCAAAGTCCTAGATGCATATCTTAAGCATACAGCTATCCTTTTGCATACGTCTTTGCACTCACATTTAAGTCTTAATTTATTTGTCATGCAACTTCTTTTCTGGCAATAATCTAAGTGGAAGATCAAGAGGGTTTGTGTTTTGTCTGCTGTTGAGCTGTCATGATATCCACAGTATGGATACTACACAAAATTCATACCTGGTTATTGAAAAACTAATTGATATTGGTTTACAGTATGTTCAGGAGTTGTCTGTCATTGCAATGGGTGTTTGATTTTCAATGCTTCTAATGGAGGTAAACTTGCATCCCATTTCTGTGAACTTTTATTCTGCTTGAAAAATAGCTGCTTATCTCAGGGATATGCAAATTACATGAGATTTCTTATTAACTTCGTTTAAACCGTCTGTTCCTTGATATAGTTCCTTGAAAAGTGAACTGTATAGCAAAATATGAATGTGAACATGAACAGAATGTTCAGTAGAGGATACATTTTAGTGAGTCCAAAGTTTTATTATTGTCAGTAATGTTCTGGTTTTATATTTTTTAGATCAGTTAACAAAAAAATTATGACAAAATTGGGAAAAATATGCTCAGTTACTTTGCCTTGTGATGTGAATGGTCTTTTAAGCATGATCCCTGAAACTGGTGTTCTTGGTTCTCCATTCACCAGTAATTGCAATTCTCAAGCTACTGCTGCATAATGATGGGGAGTGGTTGCAAGGGAAGGGAAAATATGCCTACACTGTTCTTCTATGCTTTCTTTAAACATCTGCTGTTGGAAGTTTATTGGACTGGGATGAACCCTTTATTTGGTTCAGTACACCTTTGCTGGTGGGACTGAAGAATAGGCATGAAATTCTAGGGTTTAGTTTTGTCAGATATTATGAGATTTTTATGACATATTTAATAGAAAATACCCAAATAATGTAAAGCTATTTACATTTTGAAAACTGGTTGGCAACTTATTAAAAGAAGGAACCTATGCTGCTTGTCTTAAATATATTCATATATTTGTTACAAAAAACCTCCAATTGTGTATGTAGATGAATAAAATACTGTAAAATTTCCAGGTTTTACTTTTTCCCCTCAAGTTCTGAATTCTCTATGTTGTGTTTGTATTGTAAGTCTCATTCTCACTCGACCTGGGGGTTTTTCTTCTTATAGCATCTCAGATATTTGATATTCTAGTGATTATCTTGTGATGATAATAACGGTAAATCTAGATTTCACTGAAATGAACTTTTCAATATCCTTGAAATTAATTTTCTCTCCTAACTGAGCATAAATGCCCTTTGTTCCTCATTGGGTAGTAAACCTGGGGTTTTTTCCTCCAGTTTTAATTCTTTTTGTTAGGAAAAAATCCAGCTTGAAACACTGATTATAAACACCAGAGTTTTAATGTAAAGAAATTTTTAACTAGTGTAGCTCTACTGTTAATAGTAACATCTTTGATGGTTATCTAGTGAAACCACTCTCCATTCCTGATTTGCTCGTGTTGTGGTTTAACCCCAGACAGCAACTAAACATCACCCAGCCTCTGGCTCATTTACCCCTGATGGATTAGAAGAGAGAATTGGAAGGGTAAAAGTGAGAAAACTCATGGGTTGAGATAAGGAATGTTTAATAATTAAAGAAAATTCCATGCATGCAGGCAAAGCAAAACAAGGAATGAACTCACCACCCCTTATGGGCAGGCAGGTGTTCAGCCATCTCCAGGAGAGCAGGGCTCCATCACATGTAATGGTGACTTGGGAAGACAAACACCATCACTCCGATGTCTTCCCTTCCTCCTTCTTTTCCCAGCCTTCTTATATGCTGAGCATGATGCCGTATGGTACGGAATATCCCTCGGGTCAGTTGGAGTCAGCTGTGGTGGCTGTGTCCACTCCCAACTCCTTGTGCACCCCCAGCCTCCTCACTGTTGGAGCAATACAAGAAGCAGGAAAGGCCTTGATGCTGCGTAAGTGCTGCTCAGCAGTAACAAAATCATCTCTTAATTTTCAACACTGTTTTTCAGCATAAATCCAAAACAGTCTCATAACAGCCACTGTGAAGAAAATTAACTCTACCCCATCGAAAACCAGCATAGCTCATCAGCATCTATTTCTGTTTTATAATATATTAACTTCAAAATACCTTTAAGAAGAATGACTTCATTACTTTCAAAACACTTATCTCCTTGGGGCTTGGGAAATTCAGAGAAACACCTTGTCTATTATTATTATTAGTAGTAGTACTCTATAAGATTTCTATAATATATATACACAAATTGTCTTTTTTCTTTTGCTGAAAAGTGGAGAATATTTCCAGTAGGAGCAGCACCACTTCAGCAAGCAGGTTTGAGGGAAAATTCTGGACTTTTTTGTGGATATCTCTTATGGAGAAATGTTTTTCCACTTTGTGCTGTGCAAATCTCTTCTGGTATAAGGCAGGGAAATGAAAACTCGACATTTCTGAAAACCTTTTACACTGGTATACTCGGTACCTAGAAAGCTTGCAGAATGAAAGCTGGCAATTTAGATAAGATAATAAATGATGACAGAATTAAAGTACTCATAAAGAGCTTTAGGACCATTATTTCTATCCTTTTAAATATTTCACAAATTTTGTGTTCAAGTAGGCTGTCTGAAAAATTAATTTGCAAGAATTTTCATTAATGTGGGAGACCTTACCATAAACTGAGATGTTTTGAAAAACGTATTGGATTTTTATGGCATAGTGATTAAGAAGGCTGTCTCTCAAAAAGTACTGCTGTAAAATTAAATTAATTTTCTTAGAGGGTAGAAGACAACAATATTTAAGATCCAATTGGCTTGAAAGATGAAAACAAAAGAGAAATGAAATGCCTACTCTTTATATTGTTTGATTTGCAAATTTTAAACTATTATAAAATGCTGGTAAAGGATTTTAGTTTATTTTTGGGCAATTTTGAATGACTGCTTCTCAGTGAAAGATTTTGAGAGCTGCCATTTTCTTGGTTTGACACATACCACTTGGGACGTAAATTTCAATGATTTGCTTTGGATGAAAAAGTTGCTGCAAAATCAAACTGCCAGTCAATATTTAAAATTTTTTTAAATTGCTTTTGTGTGCTTAAATTTTCTAGACCGCGAAGATTCATGCAGAATTATCAGGAAAAAACCCTCTAAGTCACTTCTAGTTACCAGTTTCATATGGTTATTTATGTATTAGAGTCCAGGGGCTTGAGTCTACCCAAAGGGTAACTTTCACTGGTGGACAAGCCTCCAAAACAGACATGTAAGGTAGGGTGGACTGCTCATGTCATTTAGATCTCATAGGCTTCTGCAGAAGGTTGACACCTTTATGGCACACTTTTCATGTAGCAACTGAAGGTCAGGAAGGGTACCTCAGAGAGCTTAAAATTGTTCATGAACATAACTGATGCCAGAAATTTGCATGTGAGAAGACCATGCTCCTGAAGTTTACTTTTCAAGCTCACATTTATAAATTATTAAATTATTACATTACAAAACAATATATTATTGGAGCTGCTCACATGTATTAAGTCAAACACAGAGATTTAATTTTTGCTTGATTACCCCTTTAAGATTTTCAATCCATTGCCACATATAGAAAAATGAGTGTCTTTGAGTTCTCAAGGAAAAGAACAAAAAAAATTTGTCAAAATATATATTTTCCACAGCTGTTTTTACTCTGAGAGATAGTGAAAAATTTCACTGATATTTTTTAAACACCAACAAAATTATTGACCACATGATTTATATTAATTCATATCCAATTGCTTGCATCTAAATGTTCACATTGTGAGCCTATGAAATGCTGGCTTCTTTCAAAGCACATTGGCATTGAAGTGAAGCACAGGTGTCTACTGATGCACTGTCTAGTAAAATTTTACTAATTTATTCTTGCAAATGACTACATTGCATTTCATTTGCATACATATTGCCCACAGAGAAACCATTAATATCTCATAACACTGTACTGCTAGTTGAAGTGTAATTTTCTTGCAAACCTGGTAGAATTTATTTTCTCAGAGGCATCTAGAACAATCCTTATCAACAGTGCTGTGCCCACAGTCCTTCCTGGTGCAGATGCCTGTGCCTGTACCTGGGCCTTGCTGGTCCTGATCACAACTTAACTCGTTGACTGGACCCTGGACTTACCTCATCACCATGAACATATCTGGAGATCAATGGGCTCTTGGTTGACTGGGGTGACCACTGCTGACCTGCTCTGCTCACCTCTGTTGGGGGTTGTGGGTCAGGGCCTGAGGAGTGTTGCAAGTTTCTAAATGCAGGGTACTAAATCTGAAGAGGGAAAATTAGAGTCATTTTCTCACTGGTGTCACCACTGCAAAGTAGTCCCTGGAGTCATCAGCACTCTTCAGACCATTCCAATTTTTGTGCTACAAGTGTAATTAATACTGCAACATGCCAAAGGCACATTTGAAATCACAACTTGGGTGATTTGTATGCAAGTGTTGTGGGTTGACCCTGGCCGGATTCCAGGCACCCACAAAAGCCCCTCACTCACTCCCCCTGCAAATGGACAGAGGGAAGAAAATTTAACAAAAGGTTCATGAGTTGCGATAAGGACCAGGAGAGATCAGTCATCAAATACTAGCACTGACAAAACAGGTTCAACTTAAAGACGTGAAGTGAATTTATTACACTATCAATATCAGAGCAGGATAATGACAAGTAAAATAAACCCTTAGAAACATCTTTCCCCCTGCCACCCCTTCCTCCTTCCCAGCTCCACCTCCTATCTCAGACGTGAAAGGCGACAGGGAATGGGGGTTGTGGTCAGTCCATCACCTGTGGTTTCTCCCTCTTCTTAGGGAGAGGAATTGTTTTGCCCTGCTGCACTGTGGGGTCCCTCCCCACAGGAGACAGTTCTCCATTAACTTCTCCAGTGTGAGTCCATCTCATGAGCAACAGCTCCCTGTGAACTGCTGCAACATGAGTCCATCCCACAGGCAGCAGCAGCACCCCTCACACTGCTGCGGCGTGGGTCACTCCTCCGAGGGGTGCAGTCCTCCAAGGACAGGCTGCTCCAGCC
>WBMZ01004234.1:38016-82114 GCA_013400975.1 Atrichornis clamosus
ACCACGGCCTTCACCACGGGCCGCAGAGGAATCTCGGCTCCAGCGCCTGGAGCACCTCCTGCCCCTCCTTCTCCACAGGCCTTGGTGTCTGCAGAGTTCCTCTCACATATTCTCACCCCACTCTGTTCTGGCTGAAATTAAAACTGTGCCACCAGTATTGTTTTGATTTCTTCTTAAATCTGTTATCACAAAGGCGTTACCACCACTTCTAATTGGCCCAGCCTTGGCCAGTGACACGTCCATCTTGGCCAGTGACACGTCCACCCCAGCCAGCCAGGGATTGGCTCTGCTGGTCATGGTGGAAGATTCTGGCAGCTTCTCACAGAAGCCACCTCTGTGGCCACCCTGATACCAAAAACCAGCCCATGCAAACCCAATACAGGAAGTGTGCACAAGTAGTCAAAAAAAGTGGTATTTCCTAAGCCTGAATCTTATAATTTCATCTGCTAAATAAATATTTGTATTGTTGCATGATGATGCTTTAGGTCTACATGATCTAAAATAATTTATTCAAACAGTGATCTCATAGATGCCCATTTGCCAACCTCCCACTGCTTATACACTTTCAATTTCAGCATCCCTTTAGAACATGCACATACTTTGCAGTAAAACCTCCTCTAACTTTTACTTTGTTCCCTTTTAATGTATCTCAGGGAAAATAAGGCTGTAAATCTCCATCTCTACAAGCAGAATATGTTCTCTTTCCTCACAAAATGGAGGAATGGCCATCCTGCCATTGGGATGGCATTCTCAGGAAACACCTTTTTATCTTCTCCAGATCTGAAATATGGCTGAAACACTTTCATCAGTTGGGTAAAAATAGCAATGGCTGTAATGGATCATCTTTCTCATCTGTGCAAGATGAGAATCTTTTAGATAAGGAGTGGGCAAATCATAGTTTTTCTTGAATACAAAGTCCATAATTATAAACTATTCTTGAATAGGTACTGCTAATCACTTCAGTGAAGAGATCACAGGAGTCATGCTGCAGTATTGTAACCTTTAATATATTTGTAATAAGCATGTAAAGATAGAAAGTACTATCAGGATGATATTTTATGGATATTCAGCCCAACCTGTTCAAAGAGCATTTTGACAGCATCTAAGTACTTCCTACAATAATACCTCTTTTAAATTAATGCTTTAAGTTTAGGGATAAACCTTGAAATTCTGCTGGAATATAATTAATATTTGTACATGTATACTTGAATAGGAAAAATTATGTTTATCATATGCCTGGCTATGTCTAAATTTAATTCAGTAGCAATAAGTTTCACAAAATAAAACCAAATCCAAAAAGCACCTAAACATACATTATTTGTGGTCATAAGGCATCTTCTTTCCAAGTGTGTTGTTTGAAAATCAGGACAGGTACATGTTTCATGTGACAGTGTTCTCAGGAAAAATTATAAAAGGAGAGGACAGAAAGAAAGCTTTAGTGTGACTCCATCCAGTAACTGTTTGAGCAATCAATGGAAAAGTCAAAGGTTGTTTTATTTGCCTTTGAAGTCAATGGAGGAACAAAACTACTATAAAAGTATCCAGAGTTGAGAAGTCAAATATTTATTAACATTGAAGGAAAGACTGAGCTGATTACAGGATTTTCAATAGGATTTTAGGCTCTTTCAAATAAAATTTGATCAATAAAACCCACCTGAGCAGTCCTCAGTTTATTAGATTCTTCTATTTAGGAAGTCTTTGCAGAGTTTAATTTGTCTTATTGGTTTGTGTTGCAATACTAAGGGCAGAATCTTCTAGAAGTCTATTATTTTAAAAGTGATTCCTGTTCTTTTTCCACCTCATATAGCAATCCCTACTTAAACAAATAAATGATTTTAAGGTTTTTTTATATCAGACTTCCATAGTTCAGTTCTGGACTTCTAAAACTTACTATTAGTCTTGACCAATCTCTATTTCTAACAATGACATTAATGTGTACTTGGTGATACAACACTGAGAGGGAGGGCTGAGGTATGAAACTTTGTGTTTATAGGGGTTTTTTTTTCATATGTCTTTTTCTCATAGATTCATGGGGACTTTTAGGATGACATTAAGCATAATTCCATTAACACCGTAACTACACTTTCTAATAAAGTATTGCAATTATGTAAATATATGTGCTCTAATTATGTGATTAGACCAACAGTAATTATGTGTATGCATTGCCAGTTATAAGTTAAAATTGCATTAAAAAAATGTCACTCAATGCAAAGAGCAAAAAGAAATTTAGAGATGGGGAAATGTAAAATATGGAAATGCATGTCAAAGGTTATTGCAAGCCATTCACTCATATAAATTAACATTGCTCCACCTTTCCCATGTCTTTCTTCTATTTCCCAACCACTGCAGCACCTAGGACTACCTTTTTTGTAGTCTTATTTTCACCTGTTCAAAGACACAGTGAAGTGGTCCAAGGTGAGACAATATAGCCATGTACCTCCCAAGAATTCTCTGTTCGTTACAAACTCCTCTTTAAAGAAAACCAAAGCCCCTTATGGTTTATTTTGCAATGTGATTTAAAAACACAGTGTTGGTAATGAATGGGCTAGAAGTGCTCTCAAGGCCAAAGCTGCCTTAGTTACTGAGGGTTGTGAGAGTCAGGTCTTGCTGTCTAGAATTGAGCATAGAAAATTCCAGTGACTGACTTATTGCCATCAACATTGACATGGTTTAAACGCATTGTTTCACCTGTTCACAAAGTTGGTTTCCTTCTCATGGACAAATTTCTGTGATACCAAATATTTTCCAGGCGTTAATACACAGGAGTTTGTCTTTTGTTTCCTGAGGCATGCCTGTTTGAAGTACCATGAACTTACGAACTCTGATTGTAAAGCACTATATATGCCTTGCCAGCTTGTCTCCCGAAAGCATGAGAGGACTCTTGATTTATACAGATACTCACTTTATTTAACTAAATGAGATAGTGTTATTTATTTTTGATCTATAACCACACAAAAATCTTTGAAGTAATATATCTTGCTTTTCAAGGAGTCATGACATGTAGACAGAGGTAGCTTAAGCGGTTCATTCAGATTTAGAAGCTGTAATTTATCAAGTGCAATGTACATAGAGAAATTTGCTTGGTGCAGCTAATGCAGTGAACTGAATGTTTTCGTCTCCCATTCAGGCTCCTTTTAACTAGGGGCATATACAGCTGCACATTTACAGTATTTGGGAGTATCAGCAATTTTTGCATCTGTAATTTGTCACTTTTAGGCGAAAAAAGAAACTAGCACCTCCCCAGAGTATTTTCTTATTTAAGACACTGCAGTAGGCACAGCAGAGGGAAAAAGTTTATTTTCTTCATAAACCTGATCCTGCTTTACAGAGCTGTAATACCAGGCTGTGGATGAAGAAATACTAGCCACATATAAGAGCCTTTCTTAGAGTTTATTAAGCCTGATAATAAAACATTATTTTTATTTTCTGTAAGTGATTGCATCAAATGCAATTAATTATGTTTTGTTACCTTTGTGTAACAAATCTGACCATAGGAGATTATTTCACTGTGAAAATTGTGCATATATAACCCAATTTATTGTTTTAGATCTTCTTTCATGTTGAGTATGATAGTGATTCAGAAGGTTGTAGAGGAGAGTAAGCATAAATTTGGTAGAACAATGACTTTTCTGCAACAGAGATATTCCATAGATATAGCGTAAGAATATGCCTGTTGATTGTCTGTGGTTCAGACAGAAGTAATAACAATATGGTGTGGAAAGAAATTCGGTGTTAGGTAAGGTTTACATAACAAGGTTTTTAATGGATTAAATTCTGTTTAAAGCTATTAGGCTACACGGGATGGTGTGAAGAAGCCCATTTTTGGTCACCCATGGAAACTCTGAGTTCAGAGGTATTGGAATGATGGAAAGGGAATGAATATGGTCCAGATAGACACTGAAATGTTAGGCTGAAAAAGACTGAAGTGGGACTTTTAGGGCAAAATAGATGTGTTAAAATTTAATAATAGTCAGAGTGAAGTAAAAAAAAAAAAAGTTATATAAAAATATCTTGAAAAGTTTGTGAGGATTTCACAAATAATGACATATTTTATTAGTTCTCAGGAAAAAAACCCTTGTAGAACAACCAACAATAGTTTGCCATGTTAAATGGAATTATTGATTATAAGAAAATTCAAACTGAAGTTATAAAAATTTTCTATCTAATTTATATATTTGTCATTGTATAAGAATGCTTGTTATGTCTGTTTACATGTAAGTAGTGTCTAGATATATTTTATTGATTCTTGTGAAGTAGAATTTTGATATGTGAAATCTACAGCTTCTATTAGAAGAAAGCATCATCTTATATGTGTGGTGCTTGAGGGGTCAGAAACATGAGGCAACATTTCATGTGTCTTTTAACTAGACTGCTTACCAGCCAACATTATTGTTTGATAAATTACCTATATCCATCATTATCAAGCTCTGCCTTAAATTTGGAGGTCAGTGGCCCTTTGCATCATGATTCATAAGAACTGACATCCTCTTGTTTGAGGAAATTTCCGTTCTGTTATGTTGCTGACCAAATCCATGCTTCCATTTTTGCTTACAGTTCTGCCTTACACTATTGTTTTTACTGATCGATCTCCATCTCTCCTTGGTATGTCCCTGAAATATTTCAGCTTGCTCTCCCTGATGTTCTGGGAGCAGTAAATGGTTCTTTCTGCACTGCTGCAATATATGCTCATTTGTCTTCTTTTCTGCTCTGATGTCTTTAATGTATATCAGCCACACAGAATCTCGAAGGACTCTGATAACTTCACATTTGCTGCCTTGAGGATCCAACTTTCACAGTTATACCTAGCAATAGATCAAATTGTCAGTGATTACACAAACCTGACCTTTATGAACAGGTCTCCAACCTGCCCTTTACTCTCAGAATACCTTTTAATTTGACATCTGCTGAATATGGCACAGCCAATCTTACCCAGATGACACCTTGTTCAGATGCTGCTATCTTTATGCATAATGAAGACTAGGTAGTTCCTACATTTTTCCTCTTCCCTCATACTTCTTTTTAATCTAAATGATCCAATGTCTTCTTTTCTTATCCTTTATTTCTATGTATGTGCTTCAGTGAAAAAGTCAGACCCACATTTTTTAATCAATTTATTTTTGTGGCAATATTTTAGAGTTATTGCAAATTCAACTTGAATTTGAAATACACTAAAATGTTGGACCTAGATTGAAAACTCTTCACGGCAGACTTTTTTATTTTCCCAAGTATACTTCTAAAGTCTCTAGATTAGAGAGATCAGAAAATTTAATAATGTGATCCTTCTTCATTTGGGAGTTTACAAATTTTTGGTAAATTACTTATATTTGCTTTCAGAAACATACTTAGTTTCCAGAAAAATTTGTGAAAGAATTTTTAAAAAGTATTTCAGTAAAGGCGATTGGTTAATGGATCATACTTTTTCAGGAGACTAAAAAAAAGTGGACTCCACAGTGATGTGAGAAGGAATTTGTCTTTATGTAATACCTGTATCTATGACTTAGAAGAGCTGATGGAGTGCTTGCCCCTCCAGTTTAGAGATGACATCAAACAGCAGAGGGACAGCTGATATACTAAAGACTGCCTGCCTTTCAGAGAAAGGTGGAGAGGCTGGAGGAAAGGGCTAACAGGAACCTCACACAATTCCATAAGAACAAAAGCCAAGCTGTGCATGTTGGAAGGAAGACCCTCTGGCAATGACACAAGCAGGAGCCTGTCTGTACAGGGCACAGCGCTGTTGAAGAATCCCTGGAGGTCCTGGTGGGCAGTGATCTGAGCCTGAGATAGCAGTAAGATCTGGCAACAGAGAAGTCAAAATTGTCCTGGATTGTGTTAGCCAGGAGATCAGGACCAAGCGATTAGCTGCCTCTGCTCAGCAGTTTTTAAACCATATCTAGAAAACTACATGCAATATTGGACTCTTACTTCAACAAACTCCTTGATAAACTGGACTGAGTTCAGTGAAGGGCCACCAAGATGGTCAAGGGGTCTGGAGCACTTGCCCTCTGAGAAGAGACTGAGAGAGCTGGGCTTATGCAGCTGGGAGCAGAGAGGGCTTTGGGGGAGCCCAGCAGTGCCTGCCAGGAGGCGACTGAGCAGATGCAGGTAGGCTGTTCACACAGCAATATGTGGCAGGAGACAAGAAGCATCAGGTCTAAGATGAAACAAGAGAGGTTCATGCTGGAGATAGAGAGAAATTATTTCACCATGAGAACAGCCAAACAGTGGGCAGGTTGCCCAAAAAGGTGGTGCAGTTTCCATCCTTGGAGGTTTTCCAAGACAAACTTGGATAAAGCTCTGAGCAACCAAGTCTGATCGCAGAACTGACTTTGCTTTCAGCATGAGTCTGGGCTAGAGACCTTAGATCCCTTCCAAAGAGAATTCTGCAATTCAGTGATGTGGTTAATACAAACCCACTGTCATAGATTCACTTGTTGATACTGCAGCAGAGTATTGAAAGAAAACAGTTGAAAAGACTTAATAAAAACTATGTGAGCAGAGCTCTGATGCACCCATAGACTGTCTGGAAATGTTAACACTGTGTATCAGCATATCCAGCTGCAATCTCTATATCACTTTTTAGGGTATGTAAGGATTGCTCATTGTATTCCTTCTGTCTCTCTTTATTTTTGGCATCTGTCCCCTACGAGATACTGTACCTCTGAGACAGCTTTTTCTATTAACAGACACATTTGATAAACCTTTTCTTTACCTGAAGAGAAAGGTTTAAACATCACAATCCCATATCTATAGAATACAATTTTGAATTATTTGAAAATAAGCCATTTGGAGGTTTTTTGGACTGTTTTTGTGCTTTCTAAGAAATATTTACAGTCTTTATTAATTATTTTGCAAGTTTATTGATTAAGTATTATGTAAGTATATTTTATAAGCATACAAGTGTAACAATTTTTTTGTATTGCTTGTATAAGCTTGTATGCCTCGTTTCTTGAAACTTACTGTCTCCTGTGATATTCTCTTCCATCCTTTTCCCGTGCTAGCCTGCATTGCACATCCAGACTGCAAGAAGAAGGTAGTCACAGCCCCTTTATCTGCTTAGGCTCAAGAAGCTGAGCCCTTCTAGCCCATCTTGTATGACACACGTTACATTCCATGTTTATCTCAGCAGCCATTTTTTTAACACTTTTATTTGTACAAATGGTTCTTCGATATTTATTATTAAATGTGTACAACAACACCTGCTAGAGTACTTTTTATCCATTCATTGTAAA
The DNA here is from genome assembly GCA_013400975.1 of Atrichornis clamosus. Classification (NCBI taxonomy): domain Eukaryota; kingdom Metazoa; phylum Chordata; class Aves; order Passeriformes; family Menuridae; genus Atrichornis; species Atrichornis clamosus. The sequence goes on from WBMZ01004234.1 coordinate 45,246, forward strand.
ATAATACTATTACTTTCTTGGTATGACTAGAAATACCTCACCTGATGGAACATAACATAAAATGTCTTTTTTTCACAAGTACTTTCAGCAATTAATTCATGCACTCATGTCTGCCTTTGCACCCAACTGAATTCCCTACTTAACACAGAAATTTTATCTCTGTTCCCTAATGGTCAACAGTGCATTTCTCATGTTTTTATTATATTAGTTCTCAAAATCAGGTTTATCTCTGGATGATACTTAACTATCTTATTTAATTACATTGTAGGTTATCAATGGATTGCATAAGTACATTTTCCTTTTTCTGCAAAGATAAATAATGATAAAATTAATTATGCAAAGTCCTGAAAATAGTTCTTTAAAACCTAAACTGACAATGGTTTCATTTCTGTTCTTATAGCGTGCCTGTACCCTACTCTTCACTCAAGTTACATTTCTTTCACAGAAGTTCCTTTATCCTCCTCATTCAATTTACGTTTTTTGCACTTTTATATTTCACTGTTGTTTTTCAGGTCCCATATGATGTTTTATGAAAATCCAAACCTGTGAGAGCTACCTTTTTGACATCTAAATTTGTAAAAAGATCAATTATATTATCAAAGAAAGATATACACCTGCTCAAATGTAATTTATTACTTTCTTTTTTGGAAGTCAGCTCTTTTAGAATTGTTAATGTTAATTAATCTCTTGTATGAACTATAGAATATCTGGCTTTAGTAACTGAACTAGACAGTGTTTAAATGTGCAAGGGCATGTGCAGTATCACTGGACACTCATGTAAACTTTTTTAATGAGCTCTATAGAGTTTTGGCTTGACCAGGTTAACATCTGTTTTACCTTGGCTGTAGTAGACTCTTGGAAAATGTGAGTTATCGAGTACTAACTCCAGTTTTATTGCTTAATTTTCTGATCTAGAAAGTCACAAGAAGTAGATTGTTCTTGACCCTTCATTGCTGAGCATGTTGGAATACAGTGAAAAAGTCAGGAACAATTGTAATTCCTGTGCATTTTGGACAAAAATGTTCTCTATTTCACATGATCTTGAAAGTGGTAGGCAAAAAGGTGATGCAGGTGGAAATTGTGAGGTATTCCTTTTTGCCAAGACCTGGAAGTTTCCCAAGTATTCCTGGAGGCACAAATCTTGTTGACCCCATGCTAGCCTGCAAACAGGATTCAGAGCGAAGACTGGTTTTGGTCTAAACAACATTATCTTCTGGCAATAAATATAACTTCTCACATGCAAAAATACGCACTGATTAAGATGGGTTTTAATGCATGGAAGCTTTTTTCAGATTTCAAAAGCTAAATTAATTTATTAAAGAGTTTTACAAATTTTCCTTGAAATGATTAATATAAAAGACCTGCAGGATAAAAAGATCTGCAGAAAACCAGATTTATCACAGAGGAAAGTAAGGAGTTAACAGATGCCACATTCCTTCTGAGAGCAACTGTGTACTACTCATTGTTTGCACTCAGTGTCTACTTAACACTTAACTCATCATTCATCTCCCTGACTCATTTTTTTCCAGCTATTTACTTTGATATATCAATACTGGAGCCCTTTGTGGTACTGTCAGTGTGCTCACCCATACATACCAAATTAACAGAGGATCTTTCTTCTTGCAAGTTAAGTTCAATTAGCCCACTTAGAATCTTGGAATGAGTGTCCTTCCTGACCTTCAGGCCAGGTTGTTTCTAGAAAATGATTTAACGACATTGGACACTAGACAGAAATGGCAGAGTCTTGTTTACTGTCGAGCTGATATACTAAGCCTATGATAATAAAAAAAAAAAAGAAGCAGCAGTACTAATTGGTGACTCAGAGCCCACTGGACTGGCAATAATATACTACATGTTGAAGCATTTTTTCCTTTTTCTAAAGGGCTATTTAGCCCAAGTTTTCTCTAATATTATCAAAACAAAGTGTTTCAAACAACATAAAAAAATTTATGAACAGAATATTTTATTGCAAAATTCAGCTGTTTCTGTATGCTTTATTTCTTCATTCATGTTGAGGATAAAGAAAGAAAATAAACAAAAAAAAGTTTTAATAGAGATATTCTGACTGTTCAAATTAAGAGAAAATAAAATAAATCAAAGTTTTAAACTCTAAATACTTTTTCTCAAATATGTTTTGACAACTGTTTAAAACATTATTTATGAAACTTAACAATATTTAGCATGTTATTTTAACCCATTTATCGACTATTTTTTAAAAAGTATCTTAGAAGTAAAACCAACAGGATGTACTCTGTTGAACTACAGTTATTCTGCAAAGAATCAGTCAATAAACTAGGATTTCATGTATGTTTCCATATGTAACTGGTAGTATGTTTTGAAAGTTAACCAAGGAAATTATATTCTCTTTACCCTTTAAAGTATTTTTAGAAAGAATAATTAAAACCTGTTCAGTCAGCTGAAAAGGAATTTAGCATTGTCTAAGGCATGTGGTACAGTATAAGACTACAGAACAGAAGACAGTATTGCTGGCAGTGTTTGTACGCTGCACTTTTCTGAATCAACACCAGTTCATATTGGGAGGTTACACTGCTGTGCTTGTCTTACAGTCTGTAATATGATAATTATATGGAAAGACTGAATTAACAAACATAAACAAGACAAGATATAATACAGATCTCTGTGTCTATAATTTCATCCACAGCCATCAGTGATTCTACCACAGGTTGGCATTCACTATGAAATAAAAAATATCTGAAGTTTTCTGTTTAGTAGTCCATAGTGTGTCAAGGAGGATATTTTCATGAAACCCATTGGCAATTTTTAAATTTGTGATTTTACATTTGATGTATGCACTTAAAAATTGTTAGTGAAAAATGATCTCCCAGCACATACTGAGTCTACCATTCCATTTGCAGAAAGCAGTAGTGGTAACAGTGATGCTACTATCCTAGACATTCAGTATGGATGCCTGTCTTTATGGGACTGGTCTCTCTTAACGGATGACAGGAAAAGCCAAATGGATTTCTTAGTCTTATTTACTCAAGTTAGATGAGATGAAATTTACATTTCAATGATGAGTCTGCCATTTTACTATTCTCTGGACATTAAACTGTAGTCCTTCAAGGTGACTTAAATGATTTTAGGCTTAACAAAATGAAAATGATATTGTAGTTTGTGTTTGAACATGGAAATGGATGTGTAACACAGTATAGACATTAAGTAAGGAAAATTTAAAGTTAATAATATGAAGATATGTCAAATTGTAAAACATACATCTCTTCAGTGGGCGAATCAATTAAAAGATAAATCCAACAATCTTGAGTAGCTTCTTAATAAGCATGTGCCTAAACCCTATCAAGAACCACAACCTTGTCTCTCTACTATCTATATCTACAAGAGTGTCATTCAAGGATTACCTGAACTGGGAACTGGACTCTGCTCAAACAAATTTACACATGAAGCTGTTGCCCTTCAGAGACAAGCATAGAAAGGAACCTCATGTAATCATTTCCTTTGCCCAGAGTTCCTGCCTACTTAATACAATCAGTCCCAGGAATGGGAGATGTAGTGTCATCTGTGTTTATGCCTGCTTGGACATGCACAGGGAGAAAATTCTGATTTCTGCCACATGCTGTGTGGCTCCCCAGAGTGGAAGCAGTGAATAGATCTTGCTGTAGGCAGTCTTTAAGAGTAGTACAGAAGATATAATTTCAAGTTTTATTGAGCTAGGCTATTCTGCTTACAGAACAGCTTTGCCTTTGCCCCAAGGAAAGGTCAACTCTGTATAAACCACACTCTGCTATTACTGGTTGAGACAATATGCACAGACAATCTATTCCAGAACTTCACCATCCTCACTTGCAGAATTTTTCTTACACTAGGTTTCATCTTGTGATTCAGATGTTCATTTAAGTATGAACAAAGGAGACATCTGCATGTGAGCAGCTGTTATACTCAGTGAAAATCTAGTCAATAGAGTCAGGGGAGTCTAGGGACTTAGCTAAGCATGTGCAAGTGACAAGTTTTGGCTAAGAAGAACAGCTCTCTAAGTTCCACTGAATGTGATGGCATTATAGCTACCTAGCAGACGTGTGGATGCCTGTGTTTTCATCACTGAAATATAAGTATGTGAAGCAGAATCTGATTCTTATCCCTTCATGTCTCACGTAAGTCCACATTCCTGAAAATTTCTGAACCACATCTTCTATCCAAAGCAACCACAGGGAATAATTCCTTCCTGACATTTCTCACATTATTTTAGACAATGGCAAATTTTAGGCAATTTTTAGTTTACTTTTTTTCTGACCTAAATAACCTCAGTTTGTTTAGCATCTCCCAATATTTTCTAAAGGTTCTTCTCTGGAGTGTCTCCAACATCTTTTCACCTTTCTTGAAGTGCATTGACTAAACCAGATAAAGTACTTCATCCGAGGCTTGACTGTGGAAAGAGTCTTAAGTGGATGTCAGTCCTCTTTATTCAACCTAGTATGACAAATTAAATGCTTTGAAATTAATTCTATGAATACTTTATTCCCCATGAAGTAAAATTCCTTCAGTAGAAGTATCTTACTTGCTGACATGCATTTCAATGTACTTTATAATCTCATTTCATTACTTTCCTTCAGGAGTGATGATTCAAGTTGTAATTCCTTGAGTGTGACCAGAAATTTGAGCTAGATCTCCAAAGATATTGAAGAATTGGACAGAAGAAGAACAAGCTTATTTTCTGGCCATGTTGAGATAGGAAGGATAGGCTCTTCCTGCTATGGTTTGAGCCAAATATCTTGACCAGAGGGAGAACTTGTCATTCAGCTAAATAAGACACTTAATCTGAGGAGATGTGTGAAAGTGAACACATGCTCCCAACACTTCCTATCATCTATCATCTCCTATCATCTTAAGCAGCTCCCTCAACAGTCTGGATGATGTGAACTTCACTGGTACCTGAAAAGTAAGAACTATAGTGAGAAATATCAGGACACCTGAATCTAAACTGTGTGTCTATGCCTTGTATCTCTTACGGAATCAAATATTTTCTTTTAATATTATACAATTTTTAGGTATTTCAGTAGTCAAGTGAAAATTCAACTAAGAAAATGTTGGCCTGCTGTTGTGCTGGAAGCCTTCTGTCTGAGAATTAAGACTGTTGCCAAATGTGTTTTCTGCAGCTGACACACCATGTCTTGGATGTGCTGACCATGCTCAGTGTATCTCTAGTCAAATCCTTCAGGTTGTAGCCCTGACCGCTATCTAAATAGAAATACCCATTTGGTGGCCCATTTAGGTTCCATTTGGTGTCCCATGATGCCTTTGCATATGTAGAAATATGAAAGAAATAAATAGGCAAACAGAGGCTCTATGTAAAGTTAACATTAGAATGAGAAATACACAGTAGACAAAATTCAAGCTGGATGCATTGCTCCGTGTATATATCAGCTTTACTATGTCATACATAGTGAGTGGTTTTCTCTTGGATGACATTGTATCTCCTGTGAAATATACAGACATAATATTTACTTTGAAATGTGAATACCTTTATCATAGAGAAAGTTTCATAAAACCTTTGAAAGTCTTTTGTGGTTATAACGGTATTGAGAATGTATTTAGTGTGACCAATGACAAGCAATTTAGCAATTAAAATGCATCTTCAACAAATGGAAGGATACAATGCTAACAAGATTAAAAAGCCTGAGCCATTTTTCATATGCAGAAACATGGAAAGTAATTTCTAATCTACAAATGCTTAAAGGCTGTATTTATAGAAAAATGAGGAATGATGGCTGTGTGTTTGCAAATATATATCTAATCTCTTACAGCCCAGACTCTGCAGTCTTGTTGTAGAAAAAAAACCCCACTCTTTTGATCCTGAATATGAAGTTTCCTTCATATTCTTTATTGGAAGAATATATGCATATATATAATTGTCCATATATACATAACGGATATAAAGCAAGTTTTCTACATCCCATTTTCAATACTGTGGTCACCATGCATTTGATTGCTGTTTTGGGTTTTCATTCTTTGTGGTTTAAATATTATATTCATTGCCAAGCAAACAATCACCACAGAACATCTGTGTTTCTTTAGACTTGCCTGAGGGGGCAGAAATTTTAAGTGTTAAAGGAGTTTTACCCTTCTTTCTTTTAAAAAAATGATGGCAGAAGAGGTGGATCAAGAAAGTGGATAGTGTTGACACATGGTACAAATGTCAGCTGAGTCATGATGAGAGAAGCCATTCGTGTTGTTTCTGTGGGAATTGCAATTGGAAGGACGAAAGCAGGTGGTATTTAAGAGGAAGATAATAAGGAAGGTGTATGGAATTTTTAAAGGTCCATCTGGCACTATTTTTTGCAATATTTAAGCTACTGAACAACCATCATCTTATTATTTTCCCCATCCCATTAGGGGCTCAGAGTAACCTGGTCTAGTGGAAGGTTCCCTGCCCATGGCAGGTGGCTTGGAGATGCATGATCTCTAAGGTATCTTCCAACCCTAAACATTCCACTCTTTTAGCACCACGCCTAGAGATCTTCCTCACTGAGGAAAACACAGTAAGAAAAATTAATAACATGTGTTGACGATAGCTTGTCAACATAAAAACTAGATTCCTGTTGAATATTTCTTCCACATGTAAATTAACATTAAGCGTCTCCTAAGTAGAAAATGAAAAACATTCCCTTCAGTTTAAATAAGATAGAGCATTGAAGCTAGCTTTTGTTTAGGATATAATTCTTGTGTGTGAACTTCGGTGAATAGTCTATTTCTGTGGTCTGCTTTAATTATTTCAAACCATTAAAGTTTCTCATGGGGAAAAAAAATCAATAGCTGCCTCGAAATACATTTAAATTTAGTATTTTTGCAGAAATTCATAAATCAGATATGAGTCAGCATAAAGGCTGTTAATTGCGAAGATTGATAGCTGATCTTAGTTGATGGTAACTCTGTCTTCACGTAGTCATATGCCACTCCTAGGAAAAGGAAAGGCAGACAAGTACCTGTGCAAGTATCTGAAAACAGAAGAGTATTAAATGACTCCAGGTTGTCATATAAATAAGCACAGGTAATTTAAAAAATATTTATTTCTCACTTTCCTGATTCTAGGAACCAGTACAAGAACTCCCAGTTTACTATCACAGGTTTATACAAAGTACATGGCTGCTTCTGTATCACATTTCCATCATTTACCATCATTTCCATCATTTTGTCCCATAATAAGAACCTCTTCTGCTTGCAGGAATCACTGGATACAGACTTCATGGCATGTGAGATTCTCACTTGGATCCTGATTCATGGTTCTCCAGATCAGATGCAAGATTGGGGTCCAGTGTTTAATTTCTATGGAAATCAGTGCACAGAGTAATGGAGGGTGTGTGAGTGCCATTAGCGTGTGTTTTAGATTTTGTCCTGTTACAGTGTAGGATGAAGCCAGCTGCACACTGGGATTCAGGGGCAGAGTATTAGCATTTTCCTAGTTTGAATGTAACTCTTCTCAAATGTGCAAATCCCATTGATGTCAAAAGGCTTTTTGCTTTTTGTCTAGTCTAGGATAGAATTCCTGAACTGTTTCACTGTAATCCTGATTAGTAATACCCTATATCCTAGACAAAAGAGAGCCACCTATCTCTGTAACGTTCCAGAGTTGAGAACATGTTAGAACATGTTATCACAGAGCGATGTCTGAAAGACGAATGTTTAATTCTGTGTCTCAATTGGAGAATCTTTGTAAACTATGTTTTTTTGTTAGAACAGGAAATATAGAGTTGTTGCAGAGAGAGATGCCTTTTTAAAAAATTCTTATTCTTTTCTTCTTACCCACACCCTTGCCCCTTACCCAAAACTTTCTTTTCGTACACAGGGCGTTTGTTCAGGACTGGGGGAAGGACTGCCCTTCCCCTGTTTGTTTCAGAGAGCTTCCGAAACAAAGCTTTTGCTTTTCCCTACCTTTATAAAATTTGCCTCCAGCTCCTATTTGTTACTCGAGTAGGCATCACCATGACTGCTCTCTCTTTTTTGTTTCATGATTAAAAACCCACCCTTTTCTCATCAGTACTACATTAGTTATTAAACTCTCCCACCCTCACCTGGAGATGTTTTATCATTTCTACAAGGCAAAAGTTTTTCAGCCTTATGATTGAAGACATTTTCTTAGTTATTAAGCAGCACTTGTTTTAGCAACATTACTGCAGTTCCAGCATAAATTTATTTTCCTCACTAACACTGGGTAACATTTTGCATATGTATTGAATCATGGGCAAAATGGAATTAACATGCTTTAAAAAGATCATAAAACCAACCAGAAACAAAGATTTCTAATAGTAAAATTGAGTGCATTCACTGAATTAGAAAATTAAAAGGATCTTATGCTCCAAAAGCCACCAGAAGCATATTATGGCTCTAAGCCAACAAATATTTATGCACACATATAACTTTTCTCAAGTGAATAAGATTAATAACATATCTAATTAGGATTTGTAATTCAGGAATCTCTGGGAAAGAACTCTTAAGATGCAAGACAGATATAGCTGACAGTAATGTTTTCTGGGAGATCATGATCTTTTTTTCCTTTGTACTTACATTTACCTAACCAGATACACAGTGATTATATTTTGCTTAAAACTCTGCTGGAAGACTGTTTTGACTCAATAATACACCTATTTTTCTTTCTCACCATTTTCATTTTTAAATCTGACTTTTCTATTTTTGTCATAGAGGACATTTATTCTAAGATCTGTGCAAAATATTTGCATAATTTAATTATATGTACATTTTTTACTACATTTGATAATTTGACAAAATGACACTTTGTATTCTTATTAAAAGTATTGCAAAGGAAAACATACTGGAAATTATGGTGTCACAGTTCAAAGCTTATATTTATGTTTTATAATTCTTAATTCAAACTAAACCCAAATATCTTATTGGAAGATATACTTTTGCAAACAGAAAGTGTTATGCAAGAATTACTGGATGAAACTCAATCTTTAGGCTATATTAAGAATTAAGAATCCACATTTATTTATTTATTTATTCACCATATACCTGTATTTTTGTTCTAGTTGGTCAAGGCTGAGGAACAACTTGTGTTGCTATCTTGATAAGGCATCTCAGTACAATCTGAAAGCAGGATTTTTTACTGTTTCTGTGAAGAATATCATAGAGTCAACAGAATGGTGCATTTTCTGTTATCTTGATGTCATTCAATCAGTTGAAAATTATGATTTGTTTTGAAGATCTCTCAGCTAATGCTGTGTCAATGATATTTCAGCTCAGAGATCATAGCTGACATTTCCTCTTAAAGGATTCTAGTAATGTATGAAACTTTTTCATAATGAATAATTGCAGTAATTGGGTTATATGAGTCAATAACAAATTATATATATGACCACTAAAAATATGTAGGGTTTTCTTCTTCTCAAGGATGTAGATTTCTTTTTCATGTACACATGAAGACTGCTTTCTAGGAAAATTTAGGATGTTTTGCATGAAATATAGGGCCATGAATAATCAGAATATAATATCCAAAAAAACCCAAGCAAAAACAGACAAAAAAAACCCAACAAAGTGGTGTTTCTAAAATCAGACCCTTAAAATGGCAATTTGATATTCCAGCCAGCTAACAGAATCCACGGACTGTGCCAGCTGCACATCTGACTGCCACTATGCATGTGCAATTTTTGCTTATATTGTGTGAATAGCTTCATTATCTTTAGATTTTTCCTAACACATCAAATTGCCAAAAGCTAAGCAAAGAGGAATTTCTTCAAGGTATATATAGTTTAACAGGGCAGTTCTAGGGATCAATTACTGACAAAGTGTCATGGGACATAAATGGCTGATGCTAAAGACTTAACTTTTGCAGAGGATAAATCATTTGAGAATATAACCTGATACGATTTCAGTGTAACCCTGTCTATCAATCATTTTTATGAATGTGAAAACTTGTATTTGAGTGGAGGAAACTGTCTGTATTCAGAAAACATAATGGGCATGCACTGAAATGAGGGATAGGGAAAGATAAGAATGGAAAATGTGCAACAGTTATGGAAGCTAATCTTCACCCCATCTATGAAAGGATATTATTTTTTTTTCCTTAATAACTCCCTGATTTCTAAGTTTGATCCTTAGCTTGTGTGAAGCTATTTAGAACTGTTGACTAAAATAGAGCTATGCCTAATCCAGTTGAGAATCTGGCTGCCCTGTGTGCTCATCTGTGTAAGGAAGGTGGTATTCCAATGGTCTTTACCCACAGGGATTAGATGCGTGGCTGCATTTGTTGGGTTACTGCAGCATATATATGCCTTAAAATAACCTCTCTCTCTCTCAATGGCTTGTGTTGCACTGTTGTTTGGGGTCTTTCAAAGTTTGGTTTTGGATTTAAAAAAAAAAAATCATGCTCAAAATTAATTTTGAAATAGAAGTTGAAAATCTTGATTTCAAGTTCTTGATATTTATTAGTCTGTGTCTATATAAGTTCAACCATCTATGGAGATGAACAGAAAAGGACAATAATTTTGTGTAATAATCTTGGGTTTGTGGTTTATGCATTATTAGTGTTGCATCATATTTATTGTCAGGTCAGCTAACAGAAGACTGAAGATGCAACATATCTAATTTAAAGAAATATCTAGTATGAAATACCATGCTGTGTTACTGAATATTAAGTTCATTTGACTGGTTAAGGTGCAGCTTGATAATTTGTCAGTGACACTTTAATTTCTGTATCAGTGTACTTTTGAATAATTTTTAGCCAATATAATGCATTTATTCTGTATTTAATAGGATCGTTACTATTTTTCAGCAGATATAATTTTAAATTATGTACAGTTACAGGAAGACCAAATTACAACACATCCTCTCTCTTTCTTCATACGTGAAAATTTCGGTAGAAATATTCACTGTGATGGTCAGACGGTTTATAATAAAAAATGACAGCATTGGTTACCAGACATTTGACATCAATAAAAAGTCTTATTTAATTTTTATAATTTGCATTATGATACTATTTTATAATGTAAATAATTTCATTTTTACTTGCATTAAGATGTGAGATGAGTTAGAGAAGCATACAAAGGTGTCCTAGTATCCATTTATCACATAAAGAATGGTATTTTTAAAATTTTTTTTAGTAATGACATGTCAGCAGTTAGTTCAAATTATGAAATACTAGCTAATTTATGTAAAAGTGATGTGTACTAATAGGCATTTAATTTATTTTAGGGAGGATGTTGAAAGAAATAAAAGAAAGCATCAAGTCAGGAAATGCTATAATGTAGGTTTTCTGAAAGAAATTCATTATTCTTCTTGGATAAGATAAAATTTTTGATTATGAAATAGAAATTTTTAGAGTTCTGCCTTATACTTAATTCTCATGAGAAAAAACTCCAGTTTATTATCTGATACAATATAGAATAATTTTTTCCTTGCAACATACATGTCTACACACATATACCCACACACACACACATATACATGATTTGTACATACATATATGATTTGTACATCCATGTAGAATTGTGCAATAAAAATTCACAGGACAGGAGTCTGTTAGGAGAAAATGGTTGGAATTAAAAAATCAAGAAACAGGTATAAGATTCCTTTATTTGATATGCTGTGGAGAAAAAAAGGAATAATAAATTTTTAGTGACTGCAATCAAGCTCTTCTAATTAGATTGATTAAATCAAAAGTTGAGCAACTACTGTGTTACCTCACCAGTGATTTACAAAATCATCTTCCAATAAGGAGTACAATATACTCAAAATTGTAACATTTCACTATTTTAAATTGCTTCAAAATAACTGAAAAGGAAAGTCAAGAAAATACCTCCTGGTAAGAAAAAGATACCTTGGTTTCACATTTTTCTGAACAAAATGCTAATATTTTCTTTGCAGAATGGCTTTCTGGTTTTATTTCCTAAATGTTTTGTCACATGCTAGCATATATACTTAAAATATCAAATTGTATTTTTTTTCCCATTTCACCATGCATCTTTTTTTTCGTCAGACTTCATATAAGGAAATAGTTTTCAAACAGAACTGCGGGATATCAAGATTTCATATAGTTTTGAACAATGGAATCATAAAATGACGTCTCATTTGCTAGGAAACAATGAGTTTGAGTAAATTTAAATGGTGATAATAACTGTACAATATACATTGCTAGGTGTTAAAGACCAAATTCTGAGAACCCAACACAAGAATGATGTGGATCTGTTGAAGTGAGTCCATAGGAGGCCACAAACATGCTCAGAGGGCTGAAGTACCTCTCTTCCTGAGAGGACAGGTTGGGAGATTTGAGATTGTTCATTCTAGAGAAGAGAAGGCTCAGGGGAGACCTTTTAGTACCTAGCAAGGCTAGAAGAGAGCTGAAGGACTATTTACAAGGACGTGTAATGATGAGGCAGGGGGGAATGGCTTAAAACATAAAGAAGGTGGGTTTAGATTAGAGGTTAGGAAGGAATTCTTCATTATGGGGTTGGTGGCACACTGAAACAGGTTGTTCAGAGAAGTTCCTTATGTCGCATCCCTGGAAGTGTTCAACACCAGGTTGGTTGGGGCTCTTAGCAACTTGATCAAGTGGAGCACGGGGTTGGAACTAGATGGTCTTTCAGGTGGCATCCAACCCAAAATGTTCTATGATTATATGAAATTCACTTTGTGTATTGTGAAACCAGAAGTAGATATAAAAATTTCAGAAAAGTGTATTTGTATTTATTAAAGTATAAATGAAAATATTTTTTCCAGACTGCAGAAAACCTTGGGAAACCAACTAGAAACTTAATGATGGTATAATATGGTGAACTCTGTGAAAAAATATTTTGAAATTCAGACACTTGTAATGGGATGGGAATGAGGTATAATAGATGAAAATAATTATGATGGTTTCTGCAGCAGGAGGAGGTACCAAATAAGATAGCTAGTGCATTCTGTTGATAAAGAAAAGTACAGTTCTGCAGAAAAGTCATATTGAGATCAATGTGACTGTTTTAATATCAGCATTTTTGTACATTTAGCATATTATAAATAATTGCGTGTGGTAATCTTTGCTTCTATGTGTACCTCAGTGCTGTAGTAGTGCCATCTAATGTTCTAATTAATCTGCAATATCTCCTAAGTCAGAATTTCAACAGCAACAAAAAAATTGTTTCCAGGAATGATGAACTTGGCTTCACTCCAGCTGATACTGTGGCTGCTGCTCAAATAATCTCAAGTCTTTTATGGCAAAATAATCAAGTTAAGAAAATCTGGACAAGATATTTGGAGTCAATCAAGTGCTTTATTTTACTTTAAAATGCTGAACAGGTGCAAGTGGGATACATTCAAAATGGTCATTAGGCAAAACTTGGTTAGAGGGAGGTGGAGCCAACATCTGTGCTTATTTTCACAGATACAAAAGAGCAGGCCTCCCAAGGAAATGTGAGCAGGGTCCAAATGGATGAAGCAGCAGGACTGAATAAAGCATTCTGATTTAAGACTTTCTGTGCTTCTACTAATTAGCATTTGAAAAAAAGCATGATCAATCTTTTTCTTCTCTTGGGGTAGAGAAGGAGGAGTCTGATTCATTAAGAAGGACATTAACTCCAAGCACCTACCTAATCAAATATTAACTATATCCAGAACAAGCAAATTATAATCATTTTATAGTGATTTAAATGTTACCCTCTATAGCTGCATAGATTTTTTTATGGTGCTTTTTGTTTTTACTAAAACCCCTGGTCTTAGTTTACCCTTCAGATGTTCTGTGTTTTAGTGGCTGGCTGATAGGACCCTACTGCAATAGATCTTTATGACAACATTTTATATTTTATATCCTAGAAAATGAAAAAGAATCTTGTGTAACTGAGGTAGAAACAGGTTCTTAATCATAATGTGACAGTTTATATTACCAGTGAAATACCTAGAAAAAAGCTGAAGTTTGTATTTTTGACTCTCTTGTTGACTCTAAGAGCAAAATTTCATCTCATGTATTACTACTGTGTTTTCCTACAACCTTCCTCAATTTGCAGTTTGAATGAGACCCTGTACTGAGTTTAACTCTCACTATTTTAAAAAATTATTTATTTATTATGGTGTTGGGTTTTGTATATTCCTGACACCTGCCCTAATGTTTCTGCCTTGGCACTGCTCTGGATGCTGCAGCAATGGACTGTTAGATGAGAACACAGAGGAGAGCCAAGCATAGGTGGAACTACATTAATGCTGGAAAATCTGTTAAGGACGATATCTGCGCCTGCTTCTATTGGTGTCTTTCTATGCAATATAAAGGCATAGGCAGTTATTTCTCACTGATACGGTAGTGTCACATGTTGTAACACCATCTTGCAGAAACAGTAATCAAAAGCCTTTTTGCTGTCCTTGGTAGGCCAGCAGAGGACAGTGCTTTATTTGACACTTCCCTATCATAAAATCCATCCTTTAGGCATTCAGGAGACTATGTGAAAGCAAGTCTAAGACTGTCATCACTCACAGTCACTCTGAAATTTGACCATAGTCTTGAAAAGTTGTCTCCCTGATCAAATTGTACATTCATGCTGCCAAGATTTTACTTGAATTGTACTTGTTGTCAGTGAATTTTGTACTAGGTTTAACATAGTATTCCAGTTTTGATTGCACTTTTTTGTCTTGGTTCCTTAACACTGATGTAGGTAAAAATTCCATTTCCAAGTGTCTTCATATTAGTAACTGAGGACAGTCTTAGTATTATTAAGTTATCTCTTTGTGCAACTTTTAAACCCTAGACACCTACATAAACTTTTATGCCACTCTGCTTTCAGATTAGTCATACCCTCATTCTTCTTTATAGTTTTTGTAAGAAAAACTTTAAACACTTGATACTTGTCTCTGGGAAAGATCCATATGGTCACTGTTATAAATGTGAGAGGCATTACAAAAGAATTTTTCCTGTTAGTAAGTCTTAAGTCTGGAAATGTCTTTTTTCAAATAGCCAAAATTACCCAGATATGACATTTTGGGTGGGCTACAAAGTTCATCTACTTGTATTTTGGTAAGCAAAATGATGATGAATGCTGTAATTTTAGAACTATTATTCACTATTGTTGTTTTCTAATCTCTAGAGATACCAAACAAGACACTTTATATTGTGGTGGGCAAATGAATGAAAAGATCCTAATATTCAAATAGACAAGGGAGATAAGGTAAGAAAATTAAATTTTATTCACCTCATACTATGGTAGAAAAACTGAGGGAGAGATTTGCAGGGTGATCTTTGTGTCACGTTATACCTCCTCATGCTTTATAAGCTATATTGACTTATATGTCAAGAGCAATCATTTCTTGTTCAAAGATATATGTGACCTTTTGTGCATCTTTGCAGTCAGAACACAGTGAACACAAGAATAAAAACACATGCTCTATTTTCAGTTTCTTTTTTTCCCACTTTAACCATTTCTCTAGTTTTCTGACAAACAGTACAACTTGGTTATTTCTGAAGTTAAAGCATTATCTTCTCTCTTTATATTCCTTTATTTTTACAGGGGTTCCAGACTTGCAATGGAACAAAATGGTGGCAACCCCAGCTATGGAGCATGCAGTTGTTTATCTAGATGCTCCAGATATTTAAGAGGAGCTGCAGATGTTTAACAACAGTTAAAATCGTACATAAACACAATCTGGAATAATTTTCCTTTATTTCTTCTCAGTTCTTTGGACACAGAATTGACTCTTGGTTTTAGAATGATGGAAGGAGATTTTTTTTTTTACTGATTAAAAAACCGTACCACAGTCTTTATGCAAATATAAATCTGTGTACTTCATTCTGTGACTTCTTCCCAAATCAACTCTTTCTAAATCCTTTCCTTACTGGAGAATCATCTTCTCCTCACCTTTTGGAACATGGAAGGGTTGGCTAATCCCAGATTTCTTTAGAGGGGTAAATCCTCATACTCATCTATATTGTTGGAGAAATGGGCTGACAAGGACTTCATGCATTTCAAAGGCAAGTGCAAAGTGCTGTAACTGGGGTGAAGCAATCCTGGGCACCAGTACATGCTGGCAACCACCCAGCTAAAAAGCATCTTTGCGAAACAATGACCTGGGGGGCCAGGTCCTTTCCAGTAGTATCCAGTGACAGGACCAGAGGCAATGGGCACAGACGGAAACACAGAAGGTGCTGTCTGAACATCAGGAAACACTCGGATACTGTGAGAGTGTATTGGATCTGACTGAGAGACAGTTCACCTTTTCCTTTTTGCACTGGTAGCTGGAAGGGTGTTGATAACACGCCAGTGTGTCGGCTGCTGCTGAGCAGCGCTGCCCCTCTAACTTTCCTTCCTCCATCAAGAGGGCTGGGAGTGGGTGAGATCCTGGGAGGGGACACAGCTAGGCCAGCGGACCCAAATCAACCAAAGGGATATTCCATACCATGTGATGTCAACTCAGATACAAAAGCTCAGGGAGAGAGGAGGAAGTGGGGGGTGGGTATTTGTTACTTGGCAATGTTTGCCTTCCAGAGAAACCAGTCTGCGTGCTGAGGCTTTGCTTCCTGGGAAGTGTCTGAACATTGCTTGCTGATGGGAAGTAGAGATTAACTTTTCCTTTTTCTTATGTGTGCACAAATTTTCACTTGTGCTTTTTTCCATCACTTTAGTAAACCGCTGTTATCTCAACCTTCTTGTTGTTTTCCATCTTATTCTCTCCCCTACCCCACTGGGAAGGGGAGTGATAGAGTGGTGTTGTGAGCACCTGACACCCAGCCAAGGCCAAACCACTACAGAAGGTGACCCAGCACTGGCACAGGTTGCCCAGGAAGGTTGTGGAGACTCCCTCCTTGGAGATACTCAAAAGCTGTCTTGACATGGTTCTGGACAAACAGTTCTGTGTGGTCCTCTTTGAGCAGGGGGGAGTTGGACAAGATGACCTCCAGAGGTCCCTGCCAGCTTCAGCCATGCTATGATCATGGAGGAGATGTCTCTGACTCCAATATTCCAGAAAGTAACGGGGCTTGCTCTCACATTTGTCGATGCAAGCTTAGGACATCAGTACAGGTTTCACCTTTAAATGATTATATTTTAAAATGTTTTTTATTAGGGCCAGTTTTTTGAAATCTGTTTCAATGCTGTATTCTTATGAAAAATGCACAATTCCTGGGAAAAATCTGGCTATTAGTCAATTTAATTTGTATTTTTTCCACTCAACCCAATATTCTTTGCAAATAGAACAATGTAATATCTATTTTCTGTTTCAATTAGTGCCTTTAAATACATTAATTTCGGCTTACGAGAATAGGATTTTTTTCCCTGAATGATAATTGTTTACAAACAGAAATTTTCACTGAAACTGGAAAAGCACCAGTGTAAAGTTACGGGAAATGAGCAAATACTTGGTCCTTTGAGTGTGTATTTACATACTGCAGACTAAACTGGATATTTAAGATGAAACCAATGTGCCACTACTCAGTCAAATATTATCATCTCTCTTCAAAGCTGATTTCACCTTCTCAATCATATATGTATTTGTTTTCACTGCTCATGTGATTGATTGCCCAGAAGAATGAACCTCTTTATCCACAGGCCACCTATGCTGCTTGTGTCTTTTTGACTTTTGTGCCTCCCTATCTAAACCCTGACCCAGCTAGATAACAACCAGCCTAAATCCTCTCTTTAGACTTGCATACATTCATCACTGAAATGTACCAGTTTGTGTTCAGCTTAAGAGGAGATTGTATATCTTGTATGTGATAGCGAGAATGCAAACTTGTTCTTACAGTTGTGTTTTTTCTGTGCTTCAGCAACAGTAGAAGAAGGAATATTGACAGTCTGTATTTTTGAAACCTTAATTTAATATCTTGTCAGTAAGAGCATGCAAGATCAGACTGTTGATATTTCTCTTTGTTTCCTGATGAGCTTCTGAATTATATGTATCAGCATTAAAAACCATTGGAAGTTTTATGTGCTAGGAAGAGTGTGAAGTTATATTCGTGTGTACTGGGGAATGTTTGTACAGATGTATGTGTGTGTATATATAAATAAACACATATATCTGTGGAATTTTAGAAATGAGAATGATCTTGATATTTCTGAATTTGTCACCAAATTGAGATTACCCTATTGAAGACAGTTTTCATAAAGTGTTAGTATAGATTCTAAAAAAAGAAACACTTCTTAATTCTGGAGAAGGAAGTCTGGGGGGGAAAGAAGCACAGCTATAAAAGGATATACAATCAGTCATACAAAGGAAATTGGGAATATTGACATTTACTTTCATCACACACAACATACAAACATCTAGAGAGTTCCTCATCTACGTTGCTCTGAGCCTAAAATGAAAATTGTTTGTCTAAATTATTTACATTTCTAGACCACATAGCAAAGTATGGATGTCCGAAGGTGACTCAGCCAGCACTTGAAAAAGGTGGCAGTGGCAATGATATGCTTAAACTGCCCACAGGAGGTGCCAGGAGAAAAGGGAAGTGATTGGAACCCTTCTCTTTTGAGACTTGCACTGAGATGTACATCCTGGAAACCCCTCTTGTAAATGTATGCCTGTAACATCCTGACAAATGTAGCAGCCGTCTCAAATGCAGAACTCCAGGCTCTAGTCCTCCTTCACAGTCAGAGATACAGATCTCTAGTTTGTACTTTAGGGCAATGGATCTGCAGCTTTAGCTTTTACTAAGATTCTGTGCAGAAAACAATTCAAGAAGCAGGAGTCTGAGTAAGAAAAAGCAATTGATTCAGTGTTCATAGTATGGACCTGAGTTACTACTGCTAGACTCTGTTGTTGCACCAATAGGATCCCATCATCCTACGTGAGTTTTGAAAAAACGTTTCTATTCTGCAATGTATAACGCTGCAGTTTAAAATTACTTTAGCCTTAGTGGAGCAAGAATTACAATAGCCATTTTTTCATATGAGGACTATGAATGAGAACCTAATCTAGAAAAACACTTTTTTTTCCTGTTAAATGTAATACAGACTGATAGACATCAACTGGATAAGATCTTAGTGATTTACAGCGCAAAGAAACTCTTCTGTTGTTCTTTTCATTCCACTGCACAACAGGAAAAAAAATAGGCAAAATTAATGAATCTGTGCAGAGTGGAAGGTGAACACATCACTGATTAGATGTTTGATTTTGTAGTTAATAACATTTAATTAATATAATGAACAAGTGTTCCTCATGACCCACTAAGACATACTGGTGTTTCTGAGGCTCAATGGGCACGGATGTTATTGTTACAGTATTTTTATATGATTTAACAAAATAGTTTCTCTCTGGATCTTGTTTTTAGAGCAGTCATGCAATACCTGTATTTTTCCATAACAAATGAGAATTCTATGACACTAAGACCAGGTCAATTACTACAGTCACTGAACACTAGCTTGCACATATCAGTTACAGGAAAAAAAAGCCACAGCTAATGTACCCACAAACTTAAAGTCACTTTCATGGAACTAAGTGTGTACAAGCCATGTAAGACTTGAACGAACATCAGTCTCAAGTGAGGAACTGAGGCTGGTTTGACATTCATTGGCAGTGCATTTGTATACAACTTATCTCAACAAATAAGATTTATGAACCCAGACTTCAATATAGTTCCTGAGAATGATTTTAAGAAGGATAGTTTAAAATATAGTTGCACACACTAAATGCATAATTAGATGCTAGGAACAGAGTTGAAATATTTATACAATGCAAAGTAATTTTATGTATATTTAAACCTCTTAGATCTACAATTTAGATGGTTTTGCATTTAGACTGGGTGTAATAAAGTTTATTTCCCTATACTACAGGTGGATAAAGGAATCCTAACAGTATAATTAAAGTAAGGCAACAACTATGTTGTTATTAGATTCTGATGGCTATGAAAAGGGAGAGGAAAATACAAAGAGTAGAAATTAATTCACACACTAATGAACTTTTTAATTAGTATTTAAAACCCCAAACTTCAGCAGTATATTTCCCTGGAGGGAGCAGTATAGAATCATCCAGGTAATTAGACCAAGTGAAGATAATAAAACAAACTTATGGATATAAAGTGATAAAAGATGTTTGAAGGTCAACAGCAGCAATTAAAGCAAGGACAGAAATTCACTAGGTCTCAGATAAGATAAGGTCTCAGTACCACTACGCCCTTTCCCTCCCATTTCCTAATAATTCTGGAAAGGTTCTGAATTCAAGCTAAAAAATTGAAAATCTGAATGTATTATGGTTAGTGTTTCAAACCAGTTTTCAAACTCCTCTGAGCACTTAAAATTATTTATACTTTTCTTCTTCTTATCATTGTGCAACAAAGAAAATTTTTCAAATACTCTGAACCACACATTCCTTTGTTTCCCGATTATGCTGTTTGTGTTTGGTTGTTGGCACTAAGGGCACGATGCCCACCCAGCATTCGCCACCATGTGCTGGCATCCTATGGCTGTTCTGGAAGTGAGGAAAGTCAGAAAAAGTGAATAGCCTGAGGCCGTCTTTGTATGTCTGATCACAGCTTGGGTAGTACCTCTCCTTGTATCTTGGTGCTCTCAACGCATTTCTTACTACAGTCAACTGGGTAGGGACAGAGAAAAATGGGATAATCCTGGTTTCCATTCATAGCCCCCCTGTTCCTTGGCCAAGATAGTAGGTTGACTTTTAGCCTTTGAAGTGCAAATAATAAGTTATTGCCTCCCAGGAGCAAGACAAAAGCAAGGAACGTGAGCCTCAGATTTTGTGCCACCCTTAGCTCTGGGCTTAGCCTCCAGGCATGCATTAAACTAAAATAAATTAGTCAGAATTAAGTTTTTCTGGCACTAAATTAACCTTTATTTTAAGTGCTTAAATTTTTTAGGCTTAAGGCTCGTCTCCCTGGTTACTTTGAATTTGGGCGTGTCAGATTTCATCCTGGTTTACAACAATGACAGTGAGTTTATATAAAGGAGTTTTAGGGAAGCTCCAGGGGGTAACAGTGAAACAATGTGTTTACAGCACTGAAGCTACTCCTCAGTACACATACAGACTAAGAAAGGATGAGACAGAAAAGCTAATCCATACGTGTTTATGGCTACGTAAAGCAAAGCCACCCTGTTGAATTGCAGTTGCCCAGCCTCTGGCCCCTCTCTGACAGTTCACTGCATGTGAAGCAAGCCCTAAAGACAGTGAGTTATAAGGTAACAGGCCTTTGTCTTCAAACAGAAATATGTTATTGTACTGTGATCGCATCTATTATACCCACAGCTTGTCCTGGTTTCAGAAGCAGACCAAGAAGAAAACTCCTTCACAAGCTAAAATGAAATGCACACTATTTTGGCTGCCCCATCTGGGGTTTTGACGAGATTTAAAGCAAACCCTCCTTTCAAACTACTTGGACAATTTGTTTTCTCTGGATAAACAGTTCTAGAACTGTCTTGTGAATTTTCTTGGCACCCAGTATTATTCTTGTCTCATATTCATTATGCCTTACATCAGTGCATTGTTTCATCCCAAGAATATCTGTAGTTGCCATCTGTCTAGAAAATATGGGTTGATGGCAATATAGAGACCTCAGCTCTCAAGTCAATCATCAACAACTTAGGAAGAAAGCAATGACACCCTTGATTTCCAAATACTGGAACTGCTTGTTTATAGTAATAAACTATCTTCTAATAAATCTATCCAGAAGTATGCTTAGAGTACTTGGAAAATTTATTTTTCATATTTTATGAATAAATATGTTTGGACGAATGACTTCAGGTTTAATTTCTTTCATTAAATTTTATTGTGCACATTGCAAATAGCTGTTACTTATTTATCTGAACATATACTTCATTCCTAAACATGCTAAGTTTTAACTAGCAAATAAAACCCTCTTTTGCAAGAAAAAAAGACCTGTGACCTTCAATATTTCAGAAAAGCATGCTGAAATAGAGGATTGCAAACACTTTCTTACTAAAAAATATCAAACTTTTTTCCTAATTTGATAACTGCCAAAATTTAGAGTAAATTTGAAAAGGAAGGGAATTCTGGTGCACTCAGTGTTACCTTTTGCTTGAATTTAATTTTGTCCAGGCTTTAAAAGTTAGTTCTAATATTCATAGTGAAAGGAAAATGACCAATGATCAATGCTTTCAATTTTTGGTTTTTTATTATGACTGGACTCCATCAGTTCATTATGAGCTGTTCTTGATGTACCTGTGTGTAGCCAGGTCACGTGCAGATAAAGCTAGCAAACAGGTGTGTATTAATATGGAAATATAATGTATTTACTCCACTGTGTCAATCTTCACTGTTTCCTCATGCAGTTCTCATGAAGATTAGTCTATATTAATGTGAAATGCATCCTGCTAAGGAAGAGTGGGAAGGTTGCTTCTGAGACGCTACTGTGTTTTGGCACAAGCTGCTATAAAACTCAGAAATTCTCAGCACATGCCTCTCAGCCTGGAATAGATTTTTAAAGCTTTCTGCAAGAAACACAAACCTTGGTTCTATTTTTATTCTGGATTTGGGAGAGTGTCAAATTGCCTTATAACAAATTTGAAAGGACAACTTAGCTCAGATACTTAATTTGTATTTGAAGCAAGCTATATCTGGAAAGAGAAACCAGCTTAAATCTTGTAATGCATCAGTAATGAATATTGACTTCATGACACAAAAAGAACAAACAAAAAGAAAAAGCAAAATGACTTGTAAAGACCATTACTTGACAAGTTAGATTCTAAAATCTGATGCATAGTAATGCCTTGAAACACCATGTGAAGTACCAGTCTGTGGTCTAGTCTTTGAGGCCAAGAGGCATCTCAGGCTACCTATCTAAGGGAAACAGCAGTTCTGTGCCTTGTCTTCCGTGATCACTCTGTGTCACCAAAATATACAGCTGTGGAATGTACGATGGATAACAAAATCTGCAAACCCATCAATATCTGCAACTGCACTGTGGTTTTTGCGGGACTAAGTCAGCAGCTCCTCAGTGTCTACAGCACACAACCATGTGAAAGGAGGGACTTCTACACTGCAGGATCCACAGTCTAACTCTGCTGGGGAGAAGTGTGTAGTTCCTGGCATGCAGAACAGCCTCACTGTCTTTGTCACCTCTCTTTGACTTTTTGTACTAGATGCCACCAGCTGGGGAGTGATCAGTTGCCTCTGTCACAAGGGATAATGGGGCAGGAGAGAAGCATGGTGCCATCCAACCAGGGAACAAGGCATATGTTGGGATGTGAAACGAGTGGGCTGACAGAAAGAGCATCTTTCTGCTTTTGTGAAACTTAGCAGATCCCTGCAAACAGTAAAAATAGTGTTTTTTTAAATGCATCTTGTATGGGAACAAATGTAAAAGGGCAGTGGCTGAAGCCTGTCCATAATCCTAAACTGTAATAGATCACACTGGATATCTATTACAATTCTCCTCCTTTGATACTAAATAAAAGCATTCGGAAAGTGAAGTTAATCCTGGTATTATACCATGCTTTTCTATACTTGTTGTGCATCTTTCCTGCTAAAAGGTTCCAAATATGTTTTGTTGATGAAAGCCTCAGTGTTGTAAAATGGACTTTACAAATACACATTCTTGTTGCTTGGAAACAGATGCTATCTTCAGCCCTGTGGAAGTTGTTCCTTATGTCCTTGAAGTCACGCACTGGCAGAAAGTAGCCTAAAGTATAGTACCATTAACTTACTACAGGCTAGGAAATAACAGGCAAAATTTAGATGTATAAAATAAATTATTTGTATTACACTGGTCCAAGGTTAACTGTATGCTTAATTATGTAAGTGTAGCGTAATCACCACAAGATTCTCCATTTCAAAGGATTTCTTTACATTTTCAAAAATTATTTATCAGTTTTGCTACTACTTATTAGGTGTTTTGATGTCAGGTATCAATGTGTCTACCTTATAGATTTACTTAAACTATGCAACTATCAAAGCATTCCTTAACCAGCTTACTTTAGCTCTTAACAGAACTGCATTGGCTGAGTATTATTTAAGACATTAATAGTAATAATGGTCCTTTTAGGATATGCTATTAAGAATGGAAGTTATCTTAAACCTTGTTAACTGTCACTGAATAATTGTAACCCATCAGTGAGTAATTGCAGTAATAAATACAGTAAAATTATTTTAAAGCCATAAGATAGGGTCCTCATTTTATCTTTTGCAATAGTCATAATATTAATGAATTAAATAAGATATGTGTTCCTACTGTTTGCAGGAATTTTCATTAGGATGATGGCTCAATGTATTTTGCGAATGGTTGTTGGTGAGCCATTGACATAAAAAATCAAAGTCAAAGGACTATTAGTGCAACTAATATATTGAAATTATTATATTAAAATAGTGGTATTCCATAATGTTTTGATGAATGTAATCAGTTATGTAATGTACTGCACATTCTTACAACAGGAACTTAGATAATGTTGATGTATTTGGGCATAATAATAAATCAATCAAAATAAAGCATACTGTGAAAAAACTATCTCTCTTAAAATGTATATTTGCTTCCCTTCAGGTATGACTCTTTCAATTTTTCCCTACTTTTTACTTTTCTGTGAAGAACATTTTTTATATTATTGGACATAACATGCTTTTATTAGATAGTTTATTGCCAATTAATCAGTTCAAGTGCTAGAGAAGTTGCATATTTCTGCCAAAATACCTATTTCTATATTCAGTCTGTGTTTTATAGTTCCCTTAAATTGTTAGTGTCTTATAAAAATCACTAGTTACTGGATAATGAGAAAATATAAAGCCAATTATATGATTTGATGAATGTAGAATTAGGTTGGGAGGGATTTTAAATTAATTTAAAACACTTGTTTAGAAAAGTAATAGCATTTTACCTTTCTCTGAAGAACTCTGTACCTCATATTACTGTCTTATACATAAATACAAATATTCAGTGAAAGCCCACTGTATATTTTCTGACACGTGATGGAATTAGTGGTGGGATACACAGTTGCAGCCAGCAGATGTCAGCCAATTAATGAGTCTTTCTCCGAACTGGTGGGTTTTTTCTAGAGTGCTGGAATGCATTCTGGCTGTAGTGTTCATCTAAAGGACACTGCAGTCCCAGTCTACCATTCAGTCAATTAAAACCTGTCAAATTTTTAGTAAAGTATTATCCTTGTTTCCTACAGAGAGTTATTTCTTACCATCCTCCATGTTCAAAATCTTTTGAGAGGAAACTGTACCAGACAAATGCTGTATGTTCTCTATATTTTATGTCTTTCTGTTAAATCTGTAGAAAGATCCATTCAGATCTAGAGGAAATATCAGCCAAGGGGATGTCCTTTGCCAAAATACAAGATAACATTAGAAGAGGGATGGATGGATCTTTATCACTTGAATATAATTCTTTGGGCATTCACCACCATAGTTAAGTAACCAGAGCTGCCTGATGCCTTTGAAGTTCGGCCTTGACTTCAGCTTTGCTGCTTTACTTGCCAGCCTCTCCTCTCATGCTGCTTTTGAGTTAAAACAGATGTAGAAAACAACCAACCAAAACAACAAAACACTAATACACTTTGGGCAACCTTATTTGGTGCCCAGTACCAGGTTTGGAAGCACCTCCATTGGGAGGAGCTGGTAAAGTCCCCCTCTTTGGGGGCTCCTTTGGGAGGACACCTAAAGAGCTGCAAATGATCCAGAGGATGTTGCAGCTGTAAATAGCAGATTTGTAACACCCTGAAGATACCCTCGTTTCACCAATTCCTGGTTGACAAAAACCTGATAGGTATTTAGGACTGCAGCACCAGAAGGAATAACAGGTGGCCCTGTAGGAGACATTTAGCTTAGATGATGCCACAGTGTCCCTATTTCATGTACTATTACAACACGGTAGTAGTCCTAAAAGTCACCCCAACACCTGCATTGATTTAGCAACTGAAAACCCAAAAGCCATAATTGTAACCTGTCAGAGGAAGTGAACAGAGAGAGATCACTAGTCTTGCTGGTGGTTAGGTTCCCACATTAATGTAACTACAGTAATTGTGGGATGGGTTATGAGGAAAAATTCTCCACCTTCACTCTGGGATGAGGTTGACAGCTGGACTTCATGGCCAATGACAAGGCAAGGGACTTGAAAGTAAACTTAAGTGAAACTCCTTTGAAATTTTTGTGGTCTTTATTCTGGAAAAATTGTATTGGGTGACTTATTCATGAAGTTGCACCAGTGCATTATGTTTTGAAAAGTCCTTTCCAATCTTTGACCATAAGTTTGTGCCTTTTAAAGAAATTGCTCACCCCTAAATCTATTGTTAGCCTGCAGACATGTTAGGAGGAGTTTGGGAAGCCGTATCTTGTTTTCTGCAATTGCCACTTTGTATATGTTGGCCAGGATTTTCTGGCTCTTGGAAAGGTTTTAGGTTGTATAGAGAGATAGAGATAGTCCTAGGTCATTTGCAAACTGTGATGTGTAAGAGTTGAGTTTGGGTGATTCGGCTTCCAGAAATGCAAAGCCCATCTATTGGTAGCAGAGGTAGCATGACAGCTCTAGAGAAGGATATTGCATAAAGGTGTTCAACACAGTCTGCCAGCCTTTCTTTGAGCAGTGGGTAAGCTGTCTGGTTTTCCCAATGTCGAGTAAGAGGCATGTATTTTATTTAGGGTTTGCAGTCTTCTTAAGCATTGGTTCTGAGTCTGTGGCAAGAATAGCAGAGAAAAATGAGTGAGAAAGGATGTATATTTACCTTTTTCTGAGGAGCTCTTTTCAAAGCCTTGGTCCACTAAGCTCAGGGAGGCGATTTCAGTTTTCTGAGGCAGGTTCAGCTGACTGAAGTTTGCAATGATACCCTTCTCAGTAAGGCCCAAGAAGCAGAATGATATTCTAAAGTAACCTCCACTAATTACTCACTATGTGAAGTGAGTTTCTTGGGACAGAGATTAAGAGGCAAGCACTTTCATGATGTGTACTTTTTGTCTCTTCACAAAGAGTTTCACTGCTTTCTTTCTAATTTAGCACTTTGCTCACTGTACAAGGGAAAATGGCAGTAGAGTTATGTATAGAAGTGTTCATGTAGGTAGACAGTCGAAATGAATGGATTCTACTAAGTTTAGTAAACAATCTTTTTAAAAAGTTTTCAGATATAGAAAAAAAATGCTTCACTATAAAATAGAAACAAGGAAGGACAAGAGGACAGAAAGATTTATTCAAACTCTGGCCAGATCTTGTATGTCACTTACCAGCTTCTCATTTAAATCTGTTTCCTGAAAAATAACTGTTTGTAATATTCCTTTCTTAAGGGTAGATTGACCCATGAATATTTTCTACTCTTTTAACATGGATTTTTAATTTTTCTAAGTATAACTGCTGCTGAACAGTATTTTTATCTGTGTAGTGGCACTGTGAGATGAGGGCAGTGTGAAATAGTGAGTCCCCAGCAGGCAGGTTGGCTTGACACACCCCAGCTGGTACACTCGGTCGGCTGTGACACTGGAGGGGGCCAACACGCCGTTTTCTGGCAGGAGCCGTCCTGCTCTCTGGAGCTGGCGGACAGGTCAGTGTCCACGAGTTACCCCAATTTTCGCATACAGGCTTCTCATTGCACATTAACACCAGGTCACTATCGTGTTAGCAAATAACCCTGGTATTCAGTGTTTGATAAGCCAAATATTTGAACCAGGCGACATTGAGCATTTTTGCAAAGTAACACTTTGAATAAAGCAGCTCTCACCACTGCTGGGTTGCTAACCATTGATTTTTTGTCATGCAAATGGAATGCTATCTACAGCTGTGAAAAATGAGATTTTGGGGATGTCCTGAAAATTATTATAGACTTGTACATATTTTGCATATATGTTAGAAGATATAACCATTTTTCTCTACAAATAGGTGAAAATACTTAGACTTGACTCTGGTAAATATATATGTTTTTTAAAGTATTTTGCTTTACAGTTTACACTTTGAAAAACTGGAAGTACAATATGTATTTCCGTGGTTTGAATTTCATTTTGCTTTTGTACTCTAAGATTACACCTTTGGCCTCACTAAGAACAGAGGCCTAACTTCTTAATCTGCAGCCTTTTATATTTCTGCTCACCTCTGTCTTGTTTTCAGTTTCAAGTGTTCTTCTGTTTGCTTAGCTTTTAATGGAGTTTTGTCTGTCCACTACCAGTGCCTAGTTACTTGACTTTTTTGAATCATCTTTTATAATTCTAAAACTGGGAGTACTGGCACTTTTTCACACAGCTGCCAACCATTTGCTCTCATCTGTGGTTTTTTGCACAGTGTTACTTATGGATATTTATAAAGAGTGCTGTAAGTACCTATATATATCAGAAGTGAGCAATCTAATTATACAGCTATGTCACATTAAAGACATGGTGACATGTGTGAAACTGGTCAGATTTACTGCCACTTCATCAGTTATCATATATTGGATGACTTTCTGTGCCCCTTGTCCTACATAGCTGTGAAGTAGTGTTATGTTAAATTTATTCAGCTCTAAGAGTTGGAGCATTTTGAAATGTAAGGACTTAAACCTGTTTTAGTTAAACAGGTATAACAATGTTATTGTTGATATATTAGACAGAAAATGGTATAATTATTCCCAGGTGGGAAGCACAATAAACTATGCTCATATAACCTTATAAAATGCCTTCTTTCTATTGTCTGTACCAATTTAACTGTTTTAATTCAAGTGTTCAAATTTATGATCAAAATAGATATTTCTCAAAAAAGCCTCTCTGTCTGTCCCTTGGCAGGGATGGGAACTTTATGATTGTGTTTCTCTAACATCTAGTCCACTTCCACTTTCAGGCATCTCTCCCCTGCAGGCTTCACTCCCTTTGCCCACTGCACTTTAATTACTGTGAGCAAAGCGCTGATATCACATCCACCTGTAATCCTAGAAGTATTCCCTCTGTTACTCTCTGTTTTCTTTCCTTTCAGTTAACATGAACAAACTAAACCACCTAATTAAAAACTCCTATTCTCCTGAAAATTCAATATGTCCTTCTTACACAAAAGAAAGGACAGCAAAAAGATATTGGTCACATCTCTCTGCACAGTCTAGCACAGAGATTCAGTCCTCCATGGTACAGGATCATTTAATTCCAAAGCTTTAAAACTTGTTTTTAACGTAATGCATGTGAATACATTAAAGAAAACAGAAATTTCAATGCTGTAGGCACTCTACAGCATTGAATTTCAAGGTGGTCCCTTAATAAAACATACCATTGTTAATCATTGTGTAGAGGGGGACAGCTGGTGCTGCAGATTAAGACAGACAAGAAGTCTGAAATGGCATGAGTAGGTGAAATAAAATAGTTCTTCAACTGACCTGACTGATGGGGAGACAAAACGTGGGGAGACAATTTCGAGTTAGTAACTTCAGTGCTCAATATTATTATGTCTATGATCTCTGAGACAATGTTTCAAGGGGACACTTTTTTAGTACAATAAGGTGTTTACAGAAATAAAAAATCTTTTTAAGAAAGCTTACAATAAAACATTTCTGAAAACTTCATTAATTACAGCAGATTAATTAGCATCTGGACTTTTACAATAGCATCTCAATTATCTGACACTAATAAAAGCAGATCTGGTATTAAGAAAAGGTTAGGCTTGGAAAATCATCTGCAGGTGTTCCTGTGAGACCCTGATTTTGTCATCATATGGCTGTGCTTTGTCTGCTGCCCTGGGTGCAAGCTGTTCTGGGGTGTGCTTGCTGCCAGCTCCTCACTGCACGAAACAGGGATCCTGCTGCTCTCAGGTCCCTCTGCTGGAGTCCACAGAGCTGGGGCCTTGCAATGCAGGTGCCAACCCAGCCTGCCACCAGATATCTAGCTTGTCCTGATGTCAGTGTCGTGTTGCTGCTAAAAATGGCTACACAGGGACCTTGACAACCCCAAGGCAGATAGAATATATAGAAAGCACAAACTCAGGTTTCTTTAAGTACAGAGGTTATTTATATTCTAGATGAGGCAAGAGCCTTTTCTATCTGCTGAGGTGGTACTGTTGGGTGAGGTCAGGCAGGCTGTGTATATGCTTTCCTTCCTTATACAAAAATTACAGACACATCTCTAGGGGAGAACTTGCTCATCTCTGAGCCTGGTGTTTTTATGTTGGATTGAGAAGCTATGCAAGCAGCAGCGCACAAATAAGAAACAGTTAACTCTGCAGTGAAAAATCTTAGATAAAAATGAATGAACCCTTCTGAAATAGAACAAAATCAGGTGGAAACTGCTGTTCTTCACTACTGTAATATTTTTGATCAGATTGCAGTTACTCCTCATAGATAATTCTATTTGCATTTGATGATTCAGAAGAGGGTATTGTGAAGATAACATTAGACTTAATGAAGCTCCATTCTTCCACAGAAAATTTGACACAGAACCAGTACTTCTGGTGCTATTCTGTGTTTAATGAAAATTAAAGATATGTTCAAGTATATTAATCCTATTTGTATCCTGAGAACTGACGTTTCATTCGTGTTTATGTAAGGCAAATAAAACATCTCAGTCAGTGTCCTTATATCCTGTGCTGTAATAACTGAATTTAATACAATAAATTAGTTTAATATAATAAATTAATTGAAATTAATACAATAAATTTAATTACAATAAATTCTAGTGTCTAGAAATATTTTCTTTGTAGGTTGTTGTGAAGGTAGACAATATCTCACCTTAAAAATGGACCATTATCTTACTGAAAGCTTTCAGAGCCAAAATGTCAAAGTGACCTTATGGAACACCATGATTTAAATCTTTTAGTCAATAGTTCACTCTATACTGATTTTTTTTTTATTGTGAAGATTGTAGTGCAGGAGTGATCCACTCATACTAGTTTCCATTCTGTTTTGAGTAGTAAAGTCATATTCCATTGGTACTGTATTTTTCCTAGATTTTGTTAGGACATATTTGAGAAGTTCTAACAATTTCCCTCTCTCTCAGAAAAAAATCCTATTACTTTTTCTGCCAGACCCAGTGTGAATATTTGGTGGATAATATGGACCTATCTCACTTTTATTAGTATAATGTCACTATTTTATTGCCATAATTGTCACTATTTCACATTTAAATAAACAGTATTTTTTGCAAATAATTATGGAAATAAAATATGGACAAACAGAATCATGATAGGAATATGTCCACTTTGCACTCATATGGCACTCTGCTGTTTTTTCTGGAGACACAAGTAATTCCTCTCATGTAGACTGCTTTTTAGAATAAATTAGACTAAGTTCCATAGCAAACAAAATCTTGTTTACTTACATAAATTTAGTATCCTGTCATCCTGATTAGGATCAAACTGGAAAAGTTTTTTATTCTCAGTGCCTTAATACATTTGTTATCTTGAACTCTCTGCTGGCTGTTCTCTCCAGGTTATGTGCCTTTGTTGTTTAGGCAATGTTGAGTTTTCCCAAAAGTTTCTCAGCATTTACCACATAGAAACTTTCCCTGATGCACTTTAATTTACCACACTTTTTAAAAATTTTGATGTTATTTTAACTTTTTAATGTTATTTTAACTTCAGCAGAAAAATAGTATAAAGAAGAATCAACATTTTAATTTTAGGTGACCATTGTTTTAGACTGAGAACAAAAGAACAAGAGAAAACAAAACCAATATGCAATATTTGTGTTTTCTCTGCTTGCATTTGACATGGTGCCATTCCTTGCAGAGTGTTTAGAGATCCAATTAGCAATGATCAAAAAGATGCTCACTGTTTGTGTAAGGGAGCTAAACAGAGTTAAGTACTTAGAAATCCATCATGCAATTCATATTCTCCTATTCCTTTACAGTGACCTTCATTTGTTAAGTTCTTTTTAACACCTGCATGCAAAGTGAAACAAAAAATATACATTAAAAAATTCCCTTTAACTTCAGTAAATATGGACTATTTGAGGATTAAGGAGTGTAAAGAAACCTACTATGTAGAAGAACGCTGCCAATGGCTCATCGTCCTTTCCTACAGACATAACTATGAGAGGAAAAAGGAATGTTTAACATCTGTTGTAAGAGCTGGAGGTATGAAGCATTTTGGTACCACAGTTCATTGTCAAAATGGCATCCAGTTTCAGACAAAGGAGTCAATTGTCCATCTTGGGGTAAGATAAGAACATTTAAAGATCATTTAGGTTGAGCGGATGGAATCAGGGATGAATGGATGTACCTCAAGTATGCAGCTAACTGTGAGAAAAGAAACAGGTTATTTATCTTCTGCTTTAGTGTAGCACCACAAAAATTATTGTGCTTGTCTAAGTTTTGTTATAAAGTCTTTTATGTATTGTCATGGATCTGAACTACTTCATGGCTCACAATAGACCCCAATGATGTCCTCTACCTAGAGCTGTACATCCTCATAGTTCTCATGCTAACATCTGAAAGCATTGGATGTTTCAGTTTAAGACCATATCTGTCAAAAATTAATAGAACAGGTGATTTTCCTCTGTATGAAACAACATTCCCTCTCCTCACAAACAAGCTTTTAGTTTATCCAAGAGAACCAGACTGAATTAGATTAGAATTAGACACGAGAGTGTAGTGGGTTTGTGTTTCTTAGTGAATTTTTTCTTCTTTTTTTCGTTGGTTACCAGGGAGACAACTGGCAGGGGCGAGTGTAGTCATATGCAAATGCCAGACAATCAGAACACACAAGAAGGGTTGATCACCCTGGCCAGTCTTTGATATGGTTTTGAAAAACACAAAAGGGGGGGGGGAAGGGGGGTGCGTGTGGGGGGGTGGGGGGAGCCCCGGCAGCCGGAAAAGAAGTTTTTTTTACTCACTGCCTCTTCGCCCGGCTCGGGAAGACGTGGTGTGGGGCTCTGGCTCTGGGAGTTTTGGTTTCCCAGTTTCCCGGGAGTTTCCCTCCCTGCTGTTTTTGCTGGACACCTGCATTGTCCGCTGCGGTATCACTGCTAGCAGATTTCCCCCCATCTGAGTGGGGGGGCTCCAGAAGGGTCCGGGGCTCCTGTGCCTTCTCTCTCCCTCCCTCTCAAGAGAGACCAGCTGCCTGTTTTGCCTCAGCTGGGGACCTCCAGCTCTCGCTGCTGCCGCCGCTGCCGCCGAAGAGACCACAACTAGCCACGTGAGAAACACGGCAAAGCTCAGACCTTCTCCCCCCCCCACCACCTTGCCCCTGCCTCCATTTCCGGGATGGTCACCCTGTCGTGGCCGCTCCCTGAGAGCGCGCGGGAGCGCCCCCTGCACCCGTGGGGGACTCATTACAGCCCCTCCGCCGCGCCTGCCTCAACAGCGCCCCCGCCTCTGCAGCCCCAGTGAGGCACTGCAGCCTCCCTGCCTCACCAGCGCCCCCTGCAGCTGTGAGTGAGGTACTGCAGCCTCCCTGCCTCACCAGCGCCCCCTGCAGCTGTGAGTGGGGTACTGCAGCCTCCCTGCCACACCAGCGCCCCCTGCAGCTGGGAGTGAGGTACTGCAGCCTCCCGCCTCACCTGACTAATCAGCGCCCCCTGTCGAGTGTGGTTGCAACTACACCACAGGGAAAACCACGTGATGGGCGGGAAAAGTTTTGTTACTGGTTCCTATTGTTGTTATTGTTATTGTTTGTTCTGCTGTGTCATAGATATACCTTTAGTAAAGAACTGTTATTCCTTTTCCCACATTTTGTGCTCAGAAAGCCTTGTAATTTCCAGAGGTACAGTAATTCGGGGGGAAGGGGTAATTTCTCCCCTCCCAGGAAGGTTCCTACCTTCCTTGGCGGGTATCTGTCTTTCGAACTAAGACAGAGAGATAAAGCAGGTAAACATGGTTTTGATGATCATACAGGAAAAAATAATTTTAAAAAGTAGATGAACACTTACTAAGAAAATCAGAAGTACAGTTAAGTCTGTGTGCATTTATAATGCAGCCATGTATTTCAGTAACTGTGTGGTTTTTTCATGTATCACTTTGTCATTACAGGGATGCCCTGTAATTTAATTCCATGACAGGAAACCACACATGGGAAAATAATACATGGATACTTTAAAAAGGTTATATAAGGAAGTAAAATGATATCAGTAACTCTGCACCTACATCTCTTATGTTACTTATTCTCCTCTCTTTGCTTCATGATTGCTGGCTTAGTGCTGTTTTAAAGAAAAACCATATAGAAAATTAATTGTGTTTGAATATCATTAGACTTACCTAAAGATACCGAAAATTAACCCTAGTTTCATAATAATTTTCGAAGCTCATTTAGTAGCATTCTACAAAACAGATACAATGTGTTATTATACACATAGTCTGTGACCTATAAAATTAGATATACCACTTAAGCTGCTTAGCATACATGGAAGGATAAAAAAATATGATTATATTTACCTACAATTAGTTGGATTTTTTATCCTTGATCTTGATTTTAAATTCCTTCACTTCACCCCCCTTTGTGTGATCTCATTTAATACATGGAAAACCTTTGAATGAAGAATGTTCAGGAAATTTGTCACTCATTTCTTCTCCTGCTGTCATTAATAATTGTGTCCCCAATTGTGTCTTACTCTCAAACAAATGCTTTATGTTTTACACAGATGTTCCTTCTGAACTAAAGGGTCTATTTGATACAACTGAACATTTCAATATAATGCATTACGTTCTGAACAAGAGACTGGATTATTTAAACTTTAGTTCTGTACTGCTTTCTGTTGTTCCCAGTAAGACCAATGTATCACTAAACTCCCTCTCCCGGAGAACTTTGAAATTTTAGGGGCCAAAGGTGTATTTACTCATGTTTGCTGCACAAGACAATTTTAATTTGTTTTCAGAAGGGCTAGATAGAGACAAAATTAAACACTAGCCTATCGTTAGGCACTATGTTTACATTTATCTATATAATATTACATTCAACTTCAATGTGTTACAGTGCATTCCCTACTAATTACCTTTTTGGTCACTCATGACCCTTGTCAGAGTTGTATCTGGGCATCTTATAATCATTGATGGGTTTTATCTTTGCTAAGCACCTGGAAGATAGGGACATAATGAGTTCTGAAACAATAAGAATGGAGATAAAGAAGACCCTGACTTGCAAGGTTAAATAACTTCTCTCACATAGAAGTGAGCTGCAATTTGCAAGTATATATCTACAGTACAATCCTCTATTCTACACTTCATTTATTGATTATTTAATTTGATCAAAGAAGTTATTGAATGACAAGATTTATCCTTTTGTTTAGTTATTACTTTCATTACTGGGTTTGGTGTTAGTATATTTTTCTCTCTTAAAAGCAGATGATTTACTTTACTAGGATTTTCAGTTGAAACATTTAGATTTTAATTGCTGGTATTTGGTTTGCATTCTTCAAACATCATTACTGCAATTTTCCCTAGCATCTCCTTAGGCCTCCACGACTTTTCCAAAATAATTTCTAGTAGTTTAATAAATGTATTTTAAGTAATTCCCTTAAAAGTGTGGAATTATAAATGGACAGATCTTCTTATGTGTATATGTTACATTTCCCAAAATACAAGCTTTTTTCATTAAAAACTTTATTGAAATTACTTCCTACCTATTTACAGCACATGACTCA
This sequence comes from Atrichornis clamosus, assembly GCA_013400975.1. Taxonomy (NCBI): domain Eukaryota; kingdom Metazoa; phylum Chordata; class Aves; order Passeriformes; family Menuridae; genus Atrichornis; species Atrichornis clamosus. The sequence continues at coordinate 80,585 of WBMZ01004234.1, forward strand.
GGCTAGAAAACTGGTTATATGTGAAGAAATATTAAATATTCTTATGTTTAAACGCCTCTCAGGAAAACATGTTCACTAAAGAACAGATCTCAACAACTCTACCCAGTTTTGCCTTTCATAAAACTTGAGTAACTAAGGAAGTGATTGAAATCTAAACACTTACACTGGCTGATAGCAAAGGACAGCACTTCTAAATAACATAGTGAAAATTAATGAAAATGCTAATATACAGGTTGTCCCCAATGATGTGGTGATTTGCTGTTTCAGGAGACCAGCCTAGTGAGCAATCACTGTTTCAGGGCCATATTCTGAAGGAAATAAGTTCTAAATAAACAAATATGAGGGAGCATGGGAAAAAAAGGTATATATTTTCAGATCTATATTCTGGACAATGTGGGAAATTCATACCTCTACTAACTTTCTGGAAGAGCCAGCTGTGTCCTCCAAGCCTGATGAAGATTCTCTGTGTTTTCTTTCCATTTCAATTAGAAGTCCTTGTGAAGTTTTTTTTGGAGGACTGCACCCTTTGGAGGAATGACCAACTCCGCAGCAGTTTGAGGGGAGCTGCTGCCCCTGGGATGGACTCACGTTGCAGCAGTTCACAGGGAGCTGCTGCTCGTGAGATGGACTCACGTTGGAGAAGTTCCTGGAGAACTGTCTCTCATGGGGAGGGACCCCATGGAGCAGCAGGGGAAACGACTCCTCTCCCTGAGCAGAGGGAGAAGCCATGGGTGAAGGACTGACCAAAACCCCCATTCCCTGTCTCCCTGTGCTGTTGGGGTAGGAGGTAGAGCTGGGAGGAGGAAGTGGGGGCAGGGAANCAGGAGGAAGGCAGGGAAGGTGTTTCTAAGGGCTTATTTTACTTCTCATTATCCTGCTCTGATTCTGTCAGTGCAATAAATTCACTTTATGTCTTTAAGCCGAACCTGTTTTGCCCGTGATGGTATTTGATGAGTGAACTCTTCTGGTCCTTTTCTCAACCCATGAACCCTTTGTTAAATTTTCTCCCCTCTGCTCAGTTGCAGGGGGAGTGAGTTAGCAGCTTTCATTGGGTGCCTGGCATCTGGCCAGGGTCAACCCACGGCACCGCCCCCAACACAACGNTCAGTTGCAGGGGGAGTGAGTTAGCAGCTTTCATTGGGTGCCTGGCATCTGGCCAGGGTCAACCCACGGCACCGCCCCCAACACAACGTAATGCCACTGTACCTACTGCAAGCCTCCAGTTCTGTGTAGGGTCTCTTCTCAGTAGTATAAACATTGTGAATAAATCAAATAGTATCTCACTGTGGGAAATTCTTTCAGACAAACAGATTAGCACAGTTCAAGGTATGTTATACAAACAGGGGTGACACTAGAGAGCTCATAGGTCATGAGATAAAGTTAGGATAGAATAGCACAGGAAAAGTATAGTGTCCTTCCAACTTGCAGATGCCAGAACATACAGTGAGATGGAAATATATGTATACTAGATAAAACTAAAATATAATAAAAACTCCAGTAATTCTTCACTAATATAATAATATAATATAA
>WBMZ01004235.1:0-44749 GCA_013400975.1 Atrichornis clamosus
GGTGCTCCATGAGGGGTGAACTCACCTGGATTTCAGTTTTCCATGAGCGGTGAACTCTCTTGGATTTCGGTGCTCCATGGGGGGTGAACTCCCCTGGATTTCGGTTCTCCATGAGGAGTGAACTCCCCTGGATTTCAGTGCTCCATGAGGAGTGAACTCCCGTGGATTTCACCTCTCCATGAGGAGTGAACTCCCGTGGATTTCACCTCTCCATGAGGAGTGAACTCCCCTGGATTTCACCTCTCCATGAGGGATGAACTCCCCTGGATTTCACCTCTCCATGAGGGGTGAACTCCCCTGGATTTCACCTCTCCATGAGGGGTGAACTCCCCTGGATTTCGGCTCTCCATGAGATGTGACCTCCCACACCTTCAGGGTTGCCCACATGACAAAGAAGAGATTCCCTGGAAAGTGCAGCACGCCTCAGTTAAATAATGGAAAGGCAGGAATTTACCTCTGGAGTGGGAGCAGGGATGTGACTCCGTCCCCTGACTCATCCCTGTGATGTGCCTGCAGTCTGAAGTGCAAATGCACCTCCAGAGCTCCACCAAGGCAGTTCCCTGCCCCCTCCGGGGATCATTTGTTCCCTCCATACTTCCAGAGGGTGTAAGGAAGAGAGCAGGAGGAGGAGGAGGAGTTCTGTCCTTGTTTGGTGCTGCGCAGAGGAGTCGGGGAAGTCATCTCGGTGTAGTGTAGCTGGTGTTTAATGTGCTGTTTAATCAAACCTGTGCTAGAGACCAGCAGCACAAATAATAACAGATTCCCAGGAATATTTTTGGCGGTTTTCCTGACGTGCTGCTGTGCTGCAGAGAGAACCCTGGCGTGGTTTGGGTCACAGCTCTGTCTCATCCTCTGGGAAAGCCGGGCTGGATTTTGGGGGCTTTTCACTTCCTCTCCCTGTCCCGTTGTCGTAGCAGCACTTTAAGTGTGACAGGGGACTCAAGGAGGTTTCCTTGTCCTCCTCCTGCGAGGCTCCCCTGGGACGGGGTGGATTCCTGGATGCTCCCGGGGCATCCCCTCCGTGGGGAATCCGCGGGCTCAGCCCTGGGGGAGGCTGGAGGAGCTTGGAGCAGGGAAAACAAATCCCTTCCCTTCCCTGCAGCCTGGAAAAGCCGGGCTGGCTCCCCAGTTCCCCGTCCTGCATCTGATGGAGAAGCTGGGGAGGCCCTGGGCACCCTGGGAGGGGTTTGGGCAGAGCCTGGTACCCAGGGGAGCATCCCCTCGTTGCCAGGCAACCGCTGCCTGATGCTGCAGCTTGCTGTGCCTGCCTGCAGATGTGGCCACATCTGGCACAGGAGGAGGTGGAGCCCCCTCCCCACATCCTGCGCAGGTTCCCAGCACACAGATCTCAGGTTAAGCCGAGTTTTTAGCAGGCCCAGCTCAGGGAAGCCCCGCTTGGAGCTTTTGGGGCGGCTTTAGGGTGAGCAGTGGTGACTTGCAGAAGGCTGCTCAGCTCTGCTTTGGGGCTCATTCCGTAGAAAATGGACTATGTTGGCTTGAAACAACAGTTCCCTACCAATAATTGGGACTTTGCATCCTTCCCTGTCCAAGGGCAGTGAGTTCTGGTGTTCCTGGGAATGCAGGTGGCCCAGACAGGTCGCAGTCTCCCGGCTTGGTGAGGTCGCATTGAGGTCAGAGTGGTTCTGATGTTAATTAGGAAGATTTAATCACAGTGCGGGGTGTCCCTGAACTCTGGGACTCCGACTGTGCTTCTTTGCTGACTCAGTCAAAGACCTGGGGGATGAACTGGAAAATTCCTCTGATTTTCCGGGAGGAATTCCCGTAACCAGTTTATTCCTGTCTCGCTCAGGGATTAGGACACTTCATTTGTGTTCAGGCTTAAGTGACCACGGATTAAGGCGCTGTTCCAGGCTCTGCTGATCCTGATTTACAGAAGTGGCCACTTGGGAGGATTTTGACCTGTTGGAATGAATCCAGAGGAGGTCACAGAGATGATTTGAGGGATGGAGCAGCTCTGCAGGGAGAAAGGCTGGGAGAGCTGGGAATGTTCCCCTGGAGAAGGGAAGGCTCCAGGGAGAGCTCAGAGCCCCTCCAGGGCCTAAAGGGGCTCCAGGAGAGCTGGAGAGGGACTGGGACAAGGGATGGAGGGACAGGACACAGGGAATGGCTTCCCACTGCCAGAGGGCAGGGATAGGTAGGATACTGGGAAGGAATTCCTGGCTAATAGTGTGGGGAGGGGCTGGGATAGAATTCCCAGAGGAGCTGTGGCTGCTCCTGGATCCCTGGAAGTGTCCAAGGCCAGGCTTGGAGCACCCTGGGATAGTGGGAGGTGTCCCTGCCCTTGGCAGGGGATGGGATGGGATAATCCTTAATGTCCTTACAACCCAATCCAATCCGGGATCCTGTGATTCCCTAAAATTCTGTGGAGTTCCTTCTGAACAGTTGATTCCTTAGCCCACCCTGGCCTTGCTGCAGTTTCCAGCTCTTCAGCCCACAAAAGAGGCTGGAAGGAGCCCGAGTTCCACTAAAAAATGAAATTCCCAGCTCGGGAATCGGGGCTTTGGTTGTATCCACGTTGATTTTATCTTGCAGAGATCCTGGGAAAGCCAGTTAAGAGCTGTGGATGGAGTAGTGCTGAATGCTGAGGAAATGAAATTTCGGTCATTCTGTGCGTGGCCTGGCTGTGGGAAATGGGGGTTTTTCAGTCCATGGAAAGGCAAATCAGGGCTTGCTACCTTTAATTCTTGTTCCCTAACTCAGAGCTTGGCTTTGCAGCCTCTGGAATATTCCCCTAGCACAGCATGGATTGTGGCAGCTCCGGGAAGGGCTGGCAGATTGCTAAATTTACCTCCTGTTTTCCAGGCTCCAATCCTGCTTTTAGTGCCTCCAGCACTGCAGGGGTTGGGGCAGGAATTTCCCTCCCTGCTCTGCTGCAGGATAACGCTTTACAGTGAGGTTTATTCTTAGGCATTTGTACCTCCCTCCTCTTCCTGCAGACCTTGAGGCTCATCCCATTCCATGGGCAGGGACACCTCCCGCTATCCCAGCTTGCTCCAGCCTGGCCTTGGGCACTTCCAGGGATGGAGCAGCCACGGCTTCTGTGGAGAATTTGGGGTTTTCTCTGTATTTTTCTCCCTAATTTTCTTCCTGTAACAGAACTGTTCCCAGTGACCAGTGTGGAAATGGATTGTGTTATCCTGAAGCTCCAATTCCTGAGCCCTGGAATTTCGGCCGCCTCAGCAAGAAGAGCCATTGGTTGTGTTGATATTTAAGACAGATGGGAATTGTTATTAATGAGGATTCAGTACAATAAAAAGCTTCAAGGATAATGCAATAAATGGTATTTCAGTCCTTCCAGCTCTTCCATCCCGTTGGCTCCGATGGATTTTCATTAAAATGCGATGGAAAATGTAAGGATAGCACTTGTGATGCTCCTGGAACGAAGAGCTGAGGGGGCTGAGATAAGGAAGTTAAAATGTGGACAAAATCGATGTGAGCTTTTTAATTACGGAACTTCGTTGTGTTTTAGAAATTACAGTCAAGGGATGAGGATTTTCTTCCCTTTGTTTTCTTTTATAGGCCCTTGGAAACTTTTCCAGCAGTTCAGTGCAAAGGGAATGCTGTGGGAGCATGGATGGAGCAGGATGTGCAGCGTCAGCCCGGAATGCAGGTGGTGATGGTGAGTGGGAGGTTTTAATTACAGTCCTCTAATTACCCACTGCGGCCAGAGTGGGTGCCACACAACCCTGGAATGGTTTGGCTGGGAAGGGACCTTAAATCCCATCCCATCCCATCCCCTCCCCTCCCACCCCCGCCATGGCCAGGGACACCTCCCCCTATCCCAGGCTGCTCCAGCCTGGCCTTGGACACTTCCAGGGATCCAGGGGCAGCCACAGCTTCTCTGGGAATTCTATTCCAGGGCCTCTTCACCCTCCCAGCCAGGAATTCCTTCCCAGTATCCCACCTATCCCTGCCCTCTGGCAGTGGGAAGCCATTCCCTGTGTCCTGTCCCTCCATCCCCTGTCCCAGTCCCTCTCCAGCTCTCCCGGAGCCCCTTGAGGCCCTGGAAGGGGCTCTGAGCTCTCCCTGGATCCTTCCCTTCTCCAGGTGAACATTCCCAGCTCTCCCAGCCTGGCTCCAGAGGGGCTCCAGCCCTTGGAGAACTGGACATGGAAGCCTCACCCTGAGCTTTGTTTCCCAACCTCCCAATTTCAGGCAAGACCCCAAACCTGTGGCTGAGTGACTGCACTGCTCTTTTCCAAGGAATCTGTGCTGGTCTCAGGGTGGTGTCCAACATTTTTTCATCGGGAACATAAAAGTGTAGCTGCTGCCAGTCCCCAGGGATTTCAAACATCCTTAAAAATCCTTACTTGAGGACGGTGAACATTCCAGTGTCACAAAATGCCCAGCAAAGGGCTGAGAACCTGGTGCCGCTTTTCCTTTGCCCGCAGCGGGATTCTCCTCTCTGCTTCCCGGGTGGATCTGAGCCGTGGGCGTGTGATCCAGCCCGGCCGCCGCTGATTCCCGGGCTCCGGAGGCGGCTCCCATCCCAGAGATGAGGAGGTTTGTGTACTGCAAGGTGGTCCTGGCCACGTCCCTGCTCTGGCTGCTCGTGGATGTGTTCCTGCTGCTCTACTTCAGCGAGTGCAATAAATGCGACGAGAAGAAGGAGAGGTCCCTGCTCCCGGCCCTGCGCGGTAAGTGCCGCTTCCAAACGCCTCCGGAAGCCATGGATTTGTTGGTTTAGGAGTCTCCGGCCTCGTGTTGAGTTCCCTAAAGGGCTTTTCCCAGTGAAAAATCCCAGCATCTCTGAAGGGTTTGGTCCTGCGCTGCTTTAGTGGCGGTGGAGCTTCCGTCGTTTTTGTGTTTCGTGGAATGGTTTGGGCGGGAAAGGCCCTTAAATCCCATCCCATTCCATGGGCAGGGACACTTCCCGCTATTCCAGGTTGCTCCATGCAGCCTTGCCTTGGACACTGGCAGGGATAGGGAATTCAGAACCCTCTCCAGGTTGGAATTTTGCCATGACAAACCCCCAGGCCTGGATGTTTTCTTGAGGAAAACATAAAATATTTGTGAGGCACGCAAAGTTGAACACACCAGAGGTCACTTGGCTTCCAGGAGAATTTCCAGTCCAGGCTGGCAATCTGTGGGAAACTCCAAATCCGCAAGAAAAGGGAGCAGAAATTTGTGGGATACAAGTGCTGGGTTTTCCTCGTAAATGAAGAACCCGTCCCTAAGGAGTTTCAGTTCAGCACTGGGAAGGAAGGAGGAAGGTGTTCCAATCCGATTAGGGATTCAAATTAAGATTAATTAAGAGATCCTTGTCATTCGCATAAAAGCCCTTTGGGGTTCTGCTTCAGTTTTGTGGATGATTTTTCCATCACTTGCAATGAAAATTCCATTTAATGGTGGATTTGTCTCGTGGAAATTGCTCCAGATGAGCTTGGGAGACTCCCCTTTGACCTCCCAAATTTGCTAGAAATGATAAAGAAAAGAGGATTTCAGTTACTTTTCCGAGTGGGAATGCTGTTTCTTCTCATCCCAAGTTATTTTTTAATCTCTCCTTGAATGACTGCATTTTTAGAGGGATGTTAGGCGAGAACCTGGTGCGTTGTGAATAAACCAATCTCTGCCCAGGCAGCAGCCGCGGAGCGGTCAGGGGTGGGTTGGAATTTTCTCCACATTCATTGGATTTTGTGAAATGGCTTTAATCAGTTGCAATTTTGGCTAATTAACGGGCTAATTAGGAAAGAAAATGATGACATATCAGGGCAATACATTTGATTCCGGCATGAAGGGTTTTTAATCCAGTTTAGGCTAAAAACCCCCACGCAAAGCATGTCCCTGCCACCAGCACTCCAATTTAAATGGAAATTCCGGGAATTCAAGGACGAAATCACCTTTCAGACACCTTTTGGTCCGTGCAGCCCTTGACTTTCAGACTGAAGTGCTCTGCTGCATTTTTCCTCCTTAAAATGCCTTTTTTTACACAATTTGGTGAATTCTGGGTGCTCTTCTTTTTGCACTCAGTCCCCAGGCAGGAGTTTTAGTCCATAAATCCCATTATTTTTACCTTCAAGCCTGATAAAATAGATATTGAGGTTGTTACCCTGCATCTTCCCTGTGGTCTTCGCAGAATAATTGATTGGAAGACTTCCCGAAATTCCCAGGGTGGAATGTTTGGGGACACCAGCAGGGTTTTTTTGGGATTGGATTACAGATCTTTTTGATGACTGGAATTCTGGAAGCCACAGAGGAATAATACAAGGCAAAACCCGAGTTGATCAACTTCATCCTGAAGTTTTTGATCCGTTTTTTAAAAAGAGGGAGGGGAAAAAAGCTGGAGAACTAAAAACCTTGTCTTTGCTGATATCTCTACTTGGTGATGTGGATTTGTATTATTTTGTCCGATTTGGGGTTTTTTTCCCAGCGTTTAAAATATTTTTAATGGGATATGTCGGTTCTATTGGATAATCATTGGATTGCCGTTGGAAAATAGAAAAAATCCAGAGGAATTTTTCGCTTTGTCAGGGGATTTTCGCCACAAAATCTTCGTTTATTTCTGCTGAATTCTGCGTGTTCTGTGGGAGGAGTCAAAAATGGGTTGGAAACCTGAGGAGCTTCCAATCCCGGGCTGCCAAATCCTCCTTCCTGCAAATGCCAGGAGTTTTTTCTGATGGGAATGAAGTCTCCGGGAAGCACCTGGAGGGTGCGGCCACCTCTGTCCCTCTGACGGTGCCTCTGTGCTCTCCGAATGCCCCTAATTAAGGATGCAAATTATCTGTAAATGGAAAAAGCCGCGTCATTCCAGCATTCCCGCCGGGATGTTCAAAAAGACCGGGAAAAGAAGCGCTGAACTAACAGGAATTTCAATGGGATGTGGTTTGGAGTCACTTAACCCATCTCGGCATTAATGGGGAAAGATTCTGCTCCTGGAGAAAGGTGGGATGGGAGGGGAACTTCCAGCGCCTTTTTGGGGGTAATTAGTGCGGTTTAATGATCCCGAAGGAGGCTCTGGAGGAGCAGCCGCAGCGACATTCCCATTCCCGGCTGGAAGGCAGCCGGAATTCCCTCTGCTGTCATTCCCTCTGCTGTCTCCTTGCACATCCTGAGGTGTCCAAGGGAGTGGGAATGAAAAGGAGCCGCCACTGAGCTGCCTTGGTGGCATTCCTGAGTTTCCCCAATCAATCCAATCTGGGATTTAAGGAATGACCGAAAACTGGGATCATAGTCCCTTCCCATTCCCGGATCGGGGTCCCTTCCCATTCCTCTTTCCATGAGGAAATTCCTGCTGGTGTCCAACCTGACCCTCCTCTGGCACAGCTTTCCTTTCCCCCCCCCGCTCCCCCTTTTTCCCCCCTGCTCCCTTTTTCCCTTTCTCTTCTCCTTTTTTCTCCCTTCTCCCTTTTCTCCCTTTTCCACCCTGCTCCCTTTTCCCCGTTCTCTTCTCCCTCTTTTTCCCGTTCTCCCTCTTTTCCCCGTTCTCTTCTCCCTCTTTTTCCCGTTCTCCCTCTTTTCCCCGTTCTCTTCTCCCTTCTTCCTCCTCCCTTGCCACCTCCTTCCCTCTTCCCCTTCCTCCCTTTTCCCGCTCCCTTTTTCCTTTTTATCTCCTTTTTTCCCTTTTCCCTCTTTCCCTCCCAGTGCATCTCGAGGCTGGAGCCAGCAGTGCCCTGGGGCTGTTCCCACTCTGCCTTTGACACAGAAATCTGGGATTTGGTGTCATTTTTGGATGAGAAGACGCCACCGTTCAGATCTTCTCTTGGAAACACCACCCAGTATCCATAAGAAGACTTCCCATCCATCAGAAACGGAATTTTTTGGGATTGCTGCTCCGTTTCTTCTCCCTGCTGTTCTGCCTGGAGGCTCCTGGGAGCAGAGGCAGCGTGGGCTGGATGTCTCCACACAACCCGTGGAGCAGAAATCCTAAAAAAAGTCTTTCTGGCAGAACTTACCCTGAATTCCGATGTTTTCAGTCTTGAAAAGCAACTTTGGGGTTTTTTTTGGAATGCTGGCACTGCTGTGTTGGAAATCCTGTGAAGTAAATGATCTGTTTAATGATGTGGATGGGAATTTTACAGGATTGATTGGTGCCGGGTAATTAAATCTGGAATTCTTTCACTTCTGGATTAAGATGAGGCTGTGTGGAGCTGTGAGCAGCAGAGATTCATCGTGGGGATGGCAAATCTGTCCTTGCTTTTATTGGATTCACTGTGGAAGCAAATCCTTAGGGAGAAATCCTTCCCTGTGAGGGGAGTTGCCTGTGGCTGCCCCTGGATCCCTGGAAGTGTCCAAGGCCAGGTTGGACAGGGCTTGGAATGTCCTGGGATAGTGGGAGGTGTCCTGGGGTGGAATGGGATGGGCTTTGAGGTCCTTCCCACCCAAACCAGTCTGGGATCCTAAGAAATTCCTACGTTTCCAGCAAACAAACAAGGATATTTTACCTTGCAGCCAAACTCTCCCGGGAGCAGATAATTGGGAAGAGGGATTTGTTTTATTCCTTAAGAAAATCCATCTATCAAAAAATAGCTTTCCCTCCCAGCGCAGGAATTACCCAGGAATTACCAGCTCCTCCCTCTCTCCAATGCCCATCCCGGGATAACGGAGCGGACATGGAGCGTGCCCACAAGGAATAAAAAGGCTGCTTTTCCCAAAAATCTGCTTACAGACCTTTCCATCATCTGTCAGAGGGGATAGGCCCCCTGTGGGAGTGGGAACAGCCCCCTCTGGGAATGGAAACAGCGCCCTCTGGGAATGAAAGCTTCCAAGGGCTTCTTGGAAGTGCTGAGGTCTTTGGGGGAATGGGGAATACGGAGCATGGAATTTGAGATAAAGGAAGAGGGAAAAAAAAAAGCAAAGCTTAACAGTTTTCCAAGCATTCCATGTATTTACCAGTTCAGGGACTGCTGCACAGACACAGAGCAACAGCAGGAAGATACAGGGATTCATGATCCATGCTTTTTGTGGTTGTTTTTAATCCCAAATGTTCCTCTTTTCCTTCTGCTCCGGTTGCAGCACCTGGTGCTGAGCTGTAGCTGACTCCAAGAATCCTGCGGAGGGAATGGTTTTGTTCTGGAGAGCACAAGGAGCAGGGCTGGGGGGATCCATCCATCCTCCCGTGGCTGAGTTCAGATGGGAACATCCCAAAAACTCGGGGTCTCCTTGGTGTAGTCAGGAAATGATCCCACATTAATTCCTGTGCTGTTAATTGGGTGGAATTTCCGAAAGTGAAGGCCAGGCTGGTTTGGGTTGGGAGGGAGCTTGAATCCCATTCCCGTTCCACCCCTTCCACACCTCCCACTATCCCAGGTTGCTCCAAGGAACTGGAACTGGATGGGCTTTAAGGTCCTTTCCAACCCGAACCATTCCCAGATTCTCTAATTTTTCCAGCAAATCAGACGCCAGGCCTTGGCAGGAATCCCCAGCAGGAATTCCGATTCAAAAGTGAATATTCCAAACTCTGTGCATGGAAATTTTGTTGCTGCAGTTCCAGTTCAGGCTGCGCTGGAGGAACATTTTGCACCATTCCTTGTTTTTCCTCTTCCCTGGGATCAGGAGCAGCTCCTGTTTGAGCTGCAGCAGGAGGGAATTATTCACTTTTCCTGTGATTACAGCCGGGATGAAATTCCCACTGGACAGACCTCAAATCTGAACGGTGGGGACTCCAAGGCCTGTTTTATCCAGAGTGATTCCCTCGGGATGACGGGCTCAGTGCTGCTCATCCACTGGGATTGGCAGCATCCCTGTTTGCATGGCTGGGCAGAGCTGCTGATCCCTCTTCCCCAGCTTTGGCACTGGAATTCAGGATTCCTGTGCTGCCTGTGTCCCCTGGCAGGCAGAGTTTTATCTCATGGAATACATCTCAGGGCCCAAACCCTTTGGAATTGCCACTGGGAGGGAGTATTTTGATTATTTGTGTATGTGGGATGTTTCCTTTTTTTCCCTGCACTATTCCCTAAAAAAGCAGGCTGTGTGTTGTTTATTTTCCTGTGCTGATATTCCTTAAATTCCTTAAAATTCAAAATACAAACATTTCCCCCAAATAATCTAATAATGTGTAAAATCCTCTGTCAGGTTGGGATATTGTTTTCCAAGATGGATTTTTCCTGTTTATCACTGGAGTTACTTCCAGGGCTGGGACTGTGCTGTCCATGGGAATGAAAACAAAACTAGGAGTGATTAGTTAAAATTAATACACATTAATGTTCTCCAAATGTTTCCAGCAGCTCCCAAAGTGTTTCCCAAACCTTTTCTAACTGCAGATTCTCACAGCTGGATTTTGTGATCCCGGTGGAAATCCCTTGGGAAGAGTCATTTACGGTACAGCCAAAAGCTGCAAGTGAACAAATCTGGGGAGGTTTAACCATCTTGGAATAAAGCTGGATGTACCTGGATCCAGAGTGGGATAAAAGCTCCCACTGGAGCAGGGAAAATGGGGATTGTTACTGGATTTTCCAGCGTTCCTCGTGGAACGCCAAAAGCTGCCGAGCCCCGGAGGATAAACCCAATTCCCACGGGCTACGAGTTCCTTTTGCTTTTGTGTTCCAGCCGTGATTTCCCGAAACCAGGAAGGCCCGGGGGAGATGGGGAAGGCTGTGCTGATCCCCCGGGAAGAGCAGGAGAAGATGAAGGAGCTGTTCAAGATCAACCAGTTCAACCTCCTGGCCAGCGACCGCATCGCCCTCAACCGCAGCCTGCCCGACGTGCGCCTGGACGGGTGAGCCTGGGAACGGCGGGAACGGCGGGAACGGCGGGAATGGGCAGTGCCTGGGAGCCTCAGTCCCCTCCTGCCCAGCCCTGCCGTGCCCAGGGACAGCTCCCGCTGGTCCAGCCTGCTCTGAGCTGGGCTTGGGCATTCCCAGGGATGTGGCAGTCGTGGTTGCTCTGGGAATTCCATCCCTTTTTTCCTTGCCCTTTCTTTTTTCCTTGCCCTTTCTTTTTTCCTTCCCATTTCTTTTTCCTTCCCCTTGCTTTCCTTCCCCTTTGCTTTCCTTCCCCTTTGCTTTCCTTCCCCTTTGTTTTTTTTCCTTCTTCCCCTTTTTTTTCCTTGCCCTTTTTTTTTCTCTCCCCCCTTTCCTGCCCCATTTGTTCCCCTTTTTCTTCCCCTTTTTCTTTTCCCTTTCCCCCTCACTACCCTCACAGGAAGGAATTCCTTCCCAATATCCCATCTCACCCTGCTCTTTCACAGGGCATTCCCTGTGTCCTGTCCCTCCATCCCTTGGCCCAAATCCCTCTCCAGCTGTTATATCCGTCTATATTGACTGTATCCATAAGGCAGGGACACAAAAAGCCCTTTTTCACCCCATTGCAGAGCACTTGGGATGTGCACAGGCTTTTTTTTATGGAGACAAGGGACAGGAAAACCTTTCACCTTGGGAATGCTCAGCCTGGGAATGATCTGCCCAGGGAAGTGCTGGATTCTGTCCCAGGTTGCTCCAAGCCCCGTCCAACCTGGCCTTGGACACTTCCAGGGATCCAGGAGCAGCCACAGCTGCTCTGGGAATTCTATCACAGCCCCTCCCCACACTCAAAGCCAGGAATTCCTTCCCAGTATCCCACCTCTCCCTGCCCTCTGGCACTGGGAAGCCATTCCCTGTGTCCTGTCCCTCCATCCCTTGTCCCAGTCCCTCTCCAGCTCTCCTGGAGCCCCTTTAGGCTCTGGAAGGGGCTCTGAGTTCTCCCTGGATCCTTCCCTTCTCCAGACTGGAAATTCCCAGCTCTTCCAGCCTGGCTCCAGAGGGGCTCCAGCCCCACCAATATTTAAATCCTAATTATATCTTCATAGAATTAAAACCGAATTTATTTTGTATTTTTTTGTTTAAATCCATTCCCCCTTGTCCCGTCACTCCATGAAATGTCCCTAAGTCCTGGCATTTTTTCATGGACATGGATGCACGTGGATCTTCGGAGTTCTCCTTTATTCCGAGAACACCCAGAGCTTCCCTTCCCAAAACACAATCCTTGTTCTCCCTGCCGTGTTCTGCACGTGGGCTGCAGCTGCCTCTGGAGCAGCCGTTGGGATCGGGAGATATAATTGGAAAATAGGAGCTGTCAGCTCCTTAATTAGTGTTAAAATCATGGAAAACAGATTCCACTCCCTGGCAGCACCGGCAGCCTTAGAGGGGCCCCCAAGATATCAGTGGGAAAGGAGGAACAGGATTTTATTTATAGAAAAATTGCTGAAAAGGAGGTATTTTAATTCCCTTTATTTCTGGTTTCCAGTTGTTTGGAATTGTAGGAAATGCTGAAATAGTCTGGATCAAAGCACGGATAAACTCCGTGTTATTTTGCAGGAATTATGTGAATTTTTTTTCCAAGGATGAATTTTCAGGCTGCCTTGTGGGACCTCACCTCCTTCCCATGAGATCTTCTCCCAGAGATTCTGCAGGACAGCTGGGATCCCCCTTTTCCCACAGACCTCTGAAAATGGGGATGGTGGGAGGGATCAGAAGGTTTTGATCTGCATGGATTAACTTTTTGAAATCCATGGCTGTTTCCCATTTTTAAAGGACGTAGAGGTTACCCCCATTCCTGGTTTTCCCATAAATACCCTAAATAATGGAATGGTGCTTGTTAAACTGGCATTTGGTCCTCGTGTGGGATGAACTTCAGGAAAACGGGCAGGATTTAAACATTCCAGGTGGATCAGTCCTGTATCAGCTCTGCTTTTCCTTGGCAGCTCATCCCAGGCCATTCCCTGTGTGTTCCCAGGCTGCTCCAGAGCAGAATTTGCCCACAACCTGTGGGAAGGATTTGGAATAGGAGAGTTTCCCTCTGTTCCCATGTTATTGGTGGTGGGAAGGGAGCTTTTCTCCCATTCCAACAGCTGTGTTTGCTCCATGTGGATTCATTCCTGAGGGCTGCAGGAATGAACCCAGTGTTTGTGGGACAGCAATTCCAGCACCAGTGGGAATGGGACAATCAGGAAGCGTTGGAGGGAGTGCAGGGGGATGGGGAGAAAATGGCTGAGAGCGTGTGTGGAGCAGGTGACTGATTCCTCATTCTCCAGCATGGATTTTGGGATTAGGAAAAGTCACAGTGAGTCACCATTGTTGGGAAAGGGGTTTGTGTCCTGTGCTTAAAATCCCTGGCAGCTGCTCCTGGACACAGCGGGAATGCAGGAGCTGGTTGGCAGTGGGAAGGCGTCACTGAGCTGGGGAAGAGGCTGGAGAATTCCTGAGGGAGCTGAGAAAGGGACTGAAGAATTCCTGCAGGAGCTGGGAAAGGGGCTCAGCCTGGAGAAAAGGGGGATTGGGGGGCCTTTTCACTCCACAAGTCCCTGACAGGAGAGGGCAGCCAGGGGGGATTTGGGATCTGCTCCCAGGGAACAGGGACAGGAGGAGAGGGAACGGCCTCAGCTGTGCCAGGGGAGGCTCAGGTTGGATATTGGGAAAATTCCTTCCTGGAAAGGGTTCTCCAGCACAAGGAGCCGTGATGAACATCAGGTTTGGAGTGTGGCCGTGCCCAGCCTGGAGTGCCATGGAATTTAGGGTCCAGATTAGTCACCTCTGCCTGGATTGTGATTATATTCCATTGCTCTTCCCATAAATAGCCATGGGAATGGCTGTGAGAGCGGGAGTGGTGATTGCACAGCGCCTGGGTGTCCGTGTCCTCACTGATCCTGGTGATTCCGCTTCCAAAGTGCATCCAAGGCTGCTGGAAATGGCTCTAAGGTCCTTTAGTGATAACAATCCAAGTGTCCCTTCCTCCAGCAAGCAAAGGCCTGTTAGGAAAAACAAACCTTCCCAGCAGAGCTGCCTCAGCTCGGAGCAGTTGGAATTTCAGCCTCTGTATCTCCAGTTTGTCCTTAATACATCCCCATCCTCTTAAAATGTGGCAGGTTCCCCATGGAGCAATGCCATGGCTGCTTCCAAGCCCCTTTTCCAGCCTCAGCTCAGAGCAGTCAACATTCCAGTCTCTGAATCTTCAGTTAGCTCCTTAATTCTTCCCAATCCTGTTGAACTACCTGGATGTGGCAGGTTCCCCATGGAGCGATGCCGTGGCTTCTTCCAAGTCCCTTTCCCAGCCTGCCTGACCCTCAGAGCAGTCGGAATTTCAGCCTCTGTATCTTTACTTTGCTCCTTAATTCCTCCTCATCCTCTTAAAACATGGCAGGTTCCCCATGGAGCGATGCCGTGGCTTCTTCCAAGTCCCTTTCCCAGCCTGCCTGACCCTTAGAGCAGTTGGAATTCCAGTCTCTCTATCTCCAGCTTGCTCCTTAATTTATCCCGATCCTCTTAAAACATGGCAGATCCCTCATGGAACAGTGCTATCATTGCTTCCAAGCCCCTTTTCCAGCCTGCCTCACCCTCAGAGCAGTTGGAATTCCAGCCTCTGTATCTCCAATTTCTCCTTAATTCCTCCCCACAACCTTGAGTTATGTGGCAGGTCCCTCATGGAGTGATGCCATGGCTGCTTCCAAGCCCTTTTTCCAGCCTGCCTCACCCTCTGCAGTTGGAATTCCAGTCTCTGTCTCTCCAGTTTTTCCTTAATTCCTCCCCACCCTCTTCAAACACGGCAGGCCCCTCACGGAGCGCCAGGCCCCTCACGGAGCGCCGCCGTCGTGGCTTCCGCGTCCCTTTCCCAGCCTATAAAGCGCTGCCGCTCCTCGGGGCCGTTCCCATGGATGAACCTCCGTTCCCCTGTGCTTCCCGGTGTTTTGGGGCAGGTGCCGGAGCAAGGTGTACCCGGAGGAGCTGCCCAACACCAGCGTGGTGATCGTGTTCCACAACGAGGCCTGGAGCACGCTGCTGCGCACCATCCACAGCGTCATCAACCGCTCCCCGCGCCGCCTGCTCGCCGAGCTCGTCCTGGTGGATGATGCCAGCGAGAGAGGTGGGGCTGGGAATGCTCGTTCCATGCCCTGCTTCCGGGGTCTTGGATCTGGGGAAGGAGTGCCCGCCCCCCCCCCCGGTGTGTCTGTGGGGTGCGGTGGCGGTGGGATAGCGGGCACCTCCGGGGTGATGGAGTGAGGGTGGTTCAGGAAATCCCGGGATGGTTTGGGTTGGAAGGGGCTTTTCCCACGTCCCTCTCCATGGGTAGGGGCACCTTCACTATCCCAGTTTTCCAGCTTGGCCTTGGGCACTCCCAGCCATAGCTGCTCTGGGAATTCTATTCCAGGGCCTCCCCACCCTCACAGCCAGGAATTCCTTCCCAATATCCCATCTATCCCTGCCCTCTGGCAGTGGGAAGCCATTCCCTGTGTGCTGTCCTTCCATCCCTCATCCCAAGTCCCTCTCCAGCTCTCCTGAAGTCCCTTTAGGCCCTGGATCACATCAGCTCAGTTTATCCTTGGATATTCCTGTAAAGGTCATTCCTTTTCTTCCCGTCTCTCAACCCCCCTCATTCCATGTTTCAGTTTTTCCTGAATATCCCTATGGACTCAATTTCCTGGAATCTCAGAATGGTTTGGGTTGGAAGGGACCCCAAAAACCATCTCATTCCAACCCCTGTCTTTATTGCTCCTTTTGTGCTTCATTTCCTTCCCCTCTTCATTTCTTTTTGCCTTTCCATCTTTGTTTCAAACCCAGACTTTAGCAAACTCTCTGCATGCAAAACTGGCACTACCTGGAGAAGGAATCCCATCAAGTTCCTTAAATGGAATCAATGGAATGATGAATGATCCTGGAGCAGCCAAATGTGCACTAACGGCAGCCACACTGCAGAGCTGCAGCTGCTCCAGGGACAGAGGATGCAGCCACTCCATCCTTTAGTTCTGCCCCACAGAGCATTAATTTAACTCTAATTACTCTCCTGGATTTCCCTGTTCATTAAGTGCTTTAATGACTCTCTGTGCCAGAAGGTGGAGAAGGACTTTAGCCAATCATTCCCATTTTTCCTGAAAGCATCTGAAGAGCTCAAATGGGGAAATTCATCCAAAAAAGCCATTTTTTTTGTTTTGAACCAGCAGCAAATTGCCCAGAGTGTCTTTGTTTTACACCCATTGGTGGCTGCTGGTTTGTTCCAAGGAATTGATGGTGCTTTATTTAAAATTCCTGGGATATTATCATGGAATCAGAGAATGGTTTGGGTTGGAAGGGACCTTAAAGATCATCTCGTTCCAACCCCCACAAGATGCTCCAAGCCGGGGGCCCTTCCCTGTACCTTGGAATAAAACCTCACTAAAAATCCCATTTTCCCTCTGGTTCTTCCCCCCCAAATACCTCTGGCAGAGTTTTTGAAGGCCTCCTTAGAGAACTACGTGAAAAACCTGGAAGTCTCCATAAAAATCATCCGGATGGAGCAGCGGTCGGGGCTGATCCGGGCGCGGCTCCGGGGGGCAGCAGCTTCCAAGGGCCAGGTGATCACATTCCTGGATGCCCACTGCGAGTGCACCCTGGGCTGGCTGGAGCCACTGCTGGCCAGGATCAAGGAGGACAGGTAAGGGGGAATTCCTGCCTCCAGGCCCTTCCCTGGCTGCGGAAAACCGGGAATGAAAAGGATTCACTGAGCTGTAATGATTTTCCTTTTTTCGAATTTTTTTTTTTTAATTCTTTGCTGTCTGTATCAAAATCTCATTTTTAAAAAAAGGCGTGAGCAGCTTCCACAGGGTCTGGATGGCTCCCACCCCAAATGAGGCTTTCTCCCTGTTTTTTACCAGGAATAGCTTCTCTGTTTGACTTCCAAAACTCATGGAAATTTGCACCCTTGTTTCCCTTCTCTTTTTTTCCACCCTTTTTAACATTTATTTCCCTCTTCCCTCTTGGTCCTCCCTTTTCCCCTCCCTTTTCCCTTCCCTCACTTTTCCCCCATTTTTTCCCTTCTTTTCCTCAATTTTCCTCTTTTTCCTTTCCCTCTTTCCCTGCTTTTTTGCCCTTTTTCCTTTTCTCCTTTCTCCATTTCCCCCTTTTTCTCCATTTCCCCCTTTTTCTCCATTTCCCCCTTTTTCTCCATTTCCCTCTTTTTCCCCATTTCCTCCCTTCCTCCCCTTCCCCCTTCCCCCCCTTTCTTTCTCTTCTTCCCTTGTTTCTCCTCTTCCTTCCCCCTTTCTTCCCCTCCTTTCCCCCTTCCCTCCCTTTTCCCCCTGCTCTTTCCCCTCCCTATTCCCCCCTCTTTCCCTCCCCTTTTCCCTCCATTCCCCCCTTTCCTCCCTCTCCCCTCCTTTTCCAGCAGCCAAACCCCAACCCCCCCTCCACCTCCCCCTTCCCAGTGTGCCCAAACAACACGACAACGCCCCGATTCCCTGGTTTTTTTCCCAGGAAAACCGTGGTGTGTCCCATCATCGACGTGATCAGCGACGACACCTTCGAGTACATGGCGGGCTCGGACATGACCTACGGCGGCTTCAACTGGAAGCTCAACTTCCGCTGGTATCCCGTGCCCCAGCGGGAGATGGACAGGAGGAAAGGGGACAGGACCCTGCCTGTCAGGTGAGTGCCAGCTCCAGGCCTCTTTCCATGGATCGCCCCCCGGAATTCCTAAAGTCCTGCTGCGCAATCCCAGTCGCAGGGAGCTGTGGGTGGCAAAGGCCCAAATCCTTCCCTGTCCTTGCTGCTGACACGACCCATTCCATCTTCTTCCCAGTGTTCAAGAATTCCAAATATTCCTGCTGATCCAGCTCCCCTCTCTTAGTTTGCTGCAAAGAGATCTTTTTTCCCTGGTTTTTCATCATTTAAGGCAAATATTCCCAAGGATTTCTGAGCATTTTTGAGCATTGAACCCCAATGCTCTTTTTGGTTTGCACTTCCAATTCCTGTTTTATTTCCTACGGAATGGAATTGATGGTTGGGCACCCTGAGGCAAAAATGATCTAAAAGTATGTCCTGACCTCTTCCATTTAATTGCTGGGACAAAACCTCTTCCAAAATTTTAAATGAAGCTGAAAGGAGAACAAATGGAAGAAATTCCTGACCATGGGATGTTTGCTCAGCTCCAGTGGCTGCTGGAGCTTCCATGCAAAGTTCCAAAAGAGCCAAGGAAAGTTTTCCTGAGTGGATGTAATGGTTTCCAACCTGGGAAATGGGCAGAATTCCAGTCCTGCAGATCCCTGGAGCTGGCAGGTGGAGGGAGAGGCAGTGCAGGGACACTGTGTCCAAGGAAGGAAGGGATGGAGGGGCAGCAAAAGATTTCGGAATGAATTCTGGCAGAAAAGAACCAAATTCTGTCACTGATTGTCCTTGAAAGCCTGGAATCAGGGAAGGGCTGATTTGGGTTTTATTCCCAGGAAAAACAAGCAGGCCTGCTTGTCAGCAGAGGGAGGGATGAGGATGTTTTGGAATCAAGGGAATTGTTTTTCTCGTGATCCAGAATATCCTCCCTGGGCTGTGGCTCAGACCAGCAGCTCTGGATTAAAGCTCAGGTGTGTGTGTGGAAATTGGGGAGTTAATTACCCTGTTGGGGAGTTAATTACCCTAATGAGCTGCAGAGCTCTCCGTTCTCCGTCCATCCCGGCTCTCCCAAATCCATTCCCTGGGAAAAGGGACTTTATAAGGAAACACAATCCCAGGCTTCGTTTCCTTACCTTGAAACGGAGCAGGGCTCAAATTTAATCCTGACTCAGACTCGGAATTGAGTCTTAAAATTGTTAAACAGGAAAAAAAAAGGGGGGTTTTAGATTTCTTTTTTTCCCACCAGTTTTTAAGCTGGGATTTTGTGGGATTCTCTGGATAAGATGGGTGTTGGGAAGCAGAATGTGGGAGAAGGGGGCAGAAGGACAAATGTCACCTGTGCCACAGTTGTCCCAAAGAGTGAACAGTTGGCTCTTTGAGCTGGATTAAGACCAAAATCTTGGATGCAGTTCAGGAATTTCAGTCTGTGGTGTCAGAGAATCACAAATCATGGAATTATTTAGGCTGGAAAAGCCATCACGTCCAACCCAACACCTGCACCCCGTTCATCAGTGCTGAGGTGTTGGGAACAACCCCAAATTCCACATGCAAAGAGCTGCATTCCATCCTCAGGCTGCGCCAGGGGAGGGGCAGGTTGGACTCCAGCAGGAATTTCTCCATGGAAAGGGTGGTCAGGCCTTGGAACTGCCCGGGGAGGTTTGGAGGCCCCATCCCTGGAGGTGCCCAGGGAATTCCTGGACGTGGCACTCAGAGCTCTGGGCTGGGGACAAGGTGGGGATGGGGCACAGCTGGGACTTGGTGATCCTGGAGGGCTTTTCCAACCTCAGTGATCCTGGGAAAAATGACAATATTTCATCCCAGTTACAAAGAATTTTGGAGCTGCTGCCATGGAATATTCCAGAAATAAAGGGATAAAATAAACCCCGGCCTGACTCCAACAATGTAGAAGCAAATTGCTGAGGTCATTTTTTATTCCATGTTGCATTCCCTGTCCCTGTCATTCCGGCCTCATGTTTTTATCCATCTTTTTGCTTTGTAATCAGTGGAATAGGTGGAAAATGGGAATATCCCTGGATTACTTGTGTGCATTTCTCTCCTGTAATTGCTGCACTCAAACTCTGCTTTTGGATCATTTCGAATCCATGGAATTCCCACAAATTTCCCTCCAAACAATTTTTTCCCCATAACAACAGGGATGAATCCCTACTTTTGCTCCTTAAATTTGAAATGGGAGCTCTTTCATTATCAAACCATGGATTATTTGAGATGGGATTTATGATTTATGTGTGATTCGTGTTATTGGAGAAGGGTTTTTACGGAAAAAATGAGGATAGCTTCCTAAAAAGAGCTGGCTGGTGGGTCTGGACTGAGCTGAGGCATCACATTCCCTAAATTATCCCATTAACCCTGATGGAATTAAAGGTAGAAGGTGCTGAACCCCCAGGAAAAGGTCCCTGACTCTTCCTACTCCGTGGAGATGGGAAGTGCTGGAAGGTTTGCCCAGGGAACTACGGGAGCTGATCAATCCCAAGTCATTTACTTGACTTCCCTGGGATCTCCAGGTTTAGTGGGAAAGGTTAATGGATTCCATGAGCAGGTTAATGGATTCCATGTTTGCCATGTTTTTAGCAAAGGGAGCAGTTGGGATCCACAGGATTGGGCAGGGATACCTTGGACAGCTCCATGCTGATCCAGATCCCACACTGGGATGCAATTCCTGCTCTTCACACCCCCATTTCCACCGCTCTGCCCCTTATTCCTTCTGGTTTTTAATCCCGGCTCTAAAATCCCTTTGCTCCTCATTTTCTTCTTGTCCCTCGCTCACCACCACTCAGTGAACGCCACCAGGGAATGACCTTTCCCAAAAATAATCTGAAATGGGAACTCCGTCCCAAGGAATCCCAGGTTTTGTGAAGCAGCCAAAGCCTTTCCCAGCGCTCAGAGGTGCTGGATGGGGGTGGGAAGCTCTAGGGGTGGGAGCTGGTCTGGATATTGGATTCAGGTTGGGCCACCTCCCTCCGTGCCCCATCCGTGGGGATGAGGGCATGGAAGTTGGTGCCAGTCAGATATTGGAATTTTTGGGGGGTTTTGGGATGTAATTCCAATTTTTTGGGATGATGTGGCTGCCCCATCCCTGGAAGTGTCCAAGGCCAGGTCGGAGCACCCTGGGATAGTGGGAGGTGTCCCTGCCCGTGGACGGATGAGCTTTAAGGTCCCTTCCCACCCAGACCATTCCATGATTCCATGATCCATACAAAGATCAGGAGCAGGAGCAGCACTGGGATCTTTCAGCTCCTGAGGAGACTGTGCTGGAACTCCAAACTGCCCCAAGGAGGGGCCCTTCAGAAGAAACCCTGGAATTAAGGATTCTCCTGGAGACAGAGCTGCTTGAGGCAAATATTCCATTCTCTGCCTTTTCCTGGGATCACTTGGAACGTGTTTTTCCAGGTGGATTTGCAGGAATGAAATCAGAGCTGTGGCTCGGAGTGCAGATATTCCTGAGCCTTGGAGCGCGCAGGGTTCCAGGGATTGATGTCAGAGTTCTGAAGGTCCAGCAGTCCCAGGGATTTGTGCCGGGGGATTTACAGGGATTTTTTTTGCCCAGAGTATTCCCTGTTTTCTAGCTGCACCTCAGGATTTTCTGTGATTCCATGTAAATCCTGCAAATTCCACCGTTACCGGAGGAACCTCTGGCTCTGTAAATGCTGCAAATCCTCAGACCTTTTCCAAATGGGATATTTTAGGTGCCAAGGCCGTTTTTCCTGCTCTGGAGGCAAAACCTGGATGGTTTCCCTGTGCAGAGGTGGGGCTTGAAGCTCAGTTTCCCTGCGGATGATCCAGTGGCCGTGGGAATTTCTGGGAATTCTGGGAACAGAGCGGTTCCTTCTCAGGTGTGGCTGGATCGTGGTGAATGCCAGGGATCCAGGGGCAGCCACAGCTTCTCTGGGAATTCTCTTCCAGGGCCTCCCAACCCTCAGAGGGAGGAATTCCTTGCCAATATCCCATCTAACCCTGCCCTCTGGCAGTGGGAAGCCATTCCCTGGGCCCTGTCCCTCCATCCCTTGTCCCAATCCCTCTCCAGCTCTCCTGGAGCCCCTTGAGGCCCTGGAAGGGGCTCTGAGCTTTCCCTGGATCCTTCCCTTCTCCAGGTGAACATTCCCAGCTCTCCCAGCCTGGCTCCAGAGCAGAGGGGCTCCACACTTGGAGCATCTCCATGGTCTCCTCTTGAGGGTCACCCCATGGCCATTCCCATCTTTTCCAGAGCTCCAGGGCTCTGGGATTCCTTGGCAGAAACCCAAGGAGGCAGAGGGCAGGAAAAAAGCTTTGGAATCTGGGAATGTTGAGCCCTGTCCCAGTGGCAGTGAATTAACTAAACTGTAGCTGAGGGCAGGGGGAAGGTGAACTCAAGGTCCCGTGGTTTTCCTTGGAAAACCCTGAGGATTTTTGGGAGCAATGATGGACAGCTGTTGTAGAAGAGGAAATAGTTCCACAGCAGGCAGATCCCTGGATTTGTTGAGTTTGGGAATAAATGAGGACTCCTTGGTGCCAGGGCTGTGTCCAGAGGCACTGCTGGGGGCTCCTTAGCAGATCCATGAATCCATGTTCCCTGTGGGACACAGGGAAGCTTCTGAAGGAAGGTCTGATCCATGCTCGAGCAATTCCACGGGTGGCACCTCCCTGAAGTCCCTCTGCCAGCTCTTCCCTGCGTTATTCGGGAAGCATTTGGATTTTGGGAGCTTGTTGTTCGTCAGTGTTTGCTCAGGGCTGTCTCCAGAGGAGTTCCCGTGGAATCCAAGGGAAGGGGGGCAGGATTGCTGATGGGAATGCTGCACCTGCATTTTTGACATTCCCAGACCTTCCCAAGCTGAATTCCTGAAGGGATGAGCTGATCCTTGGCACACAGGCTGCCCTTACTGGCCCTGGGTGGTGGCACTGGGATGGGCTGGGCTGGGATCACCTCACATTCCAAAATCCAAGGTCATCCACTCAGCCTGGGGTTTGGAAATGTGGCTTATCCTTGATCCATCCCTGGGAGTGAGGCCCTGGCACAGTTTCCCAGAGAAGCTGTGGCTGCCCCATCCCTGGAAGTGTCCAAGGCCAGGCTGGAATAATCTGGGATAGTGGAAGGTGTCCCTGCCCATGGCAGGGGCTGGAATGGGATGAGCTTTCAGATCCCTTCCAGCCCAAAGCATTCCAGGATTCTACAACACCTCAGTGTTCCCAGAGGTGCTCCCCACCAAATTCCATAGGTTTAGGGATGCTGGGATCTCAGCAGGTGGGGCTGGGACACGTTTGGGCTGAGCCCCTTTGGCTGTGCCGGGACATCTCAGAGGAGAGCTGGGATCTGGGATTGAGTTGTTCCCTCCCAAATCCCTGTGCTCCCACCGGCTGGGAGGGGCATTCCTGTGTCATGTCACTGAGTGCTGGAAAACAGGGAGCAGGCATTTCCAGGGAAACCGGCCATCCTCACACAAAGCACTGCGGATTTGCCTGCTGTAAGGATTTCTAATCCTGTTAGGAGAGATTTTCCCTGGGAATTTGATGCACATTGAGGTTCCCTCCGAGGCATTAAACTCCTCCCAAGCATTCCCGGTTGGATTTGAACTGCTGCTCACGCAGGAGGCCCAAATTCCCCCCACTTTACATCCCAGCGCTCCTGAAATAATCAATGGAAAGGTGATCTGGGCAGGGAGCGCCCCTGGAGTGTGGCTGGGCCAGAGCTCCCGAGGATTTTGGGGGAGAGCAGGGAAAATCCAGTCAGAATGGTCTTTTTATTGCAATAAAAGCTTGGATGGAAGCTCCTATTGAAGTTGTACTTGGAATTCCTGTGCCGTGGAAATGTCTGAGGTAGTGAAATGTGCTGTAAATGCCACAGTGTCTTTTAAAAGGTATTTTTTCTTTTTCCTTTTCTTTTTCCCTTTTTTGTTTGTTTTGTTCTGTTCTGTTTTTTGTTTTCTTTCCTTTTTTTTTTTTTCCTTTTTTCTTTTTTTTGTCTGTTTTGTTTTCCAACTAGGACCCCAACTATGGCTGGTGGCCTATTTTCTATTGACAGAAACTACTTTGAAGAGATAGGAACTTACGATGCAGGAATGGATATCTGGGGTGGCGAGAATCTTGAAATGTCTTTTAGGGTAAATTCCTGTTTTCCTTCATTTTCTGTCCAAAAAAAACCCAAACCAACCCAAACCGAACTGAAAATCCCTCCCTCCCTCGTGCTGTAACCATTCCTACCCCAAGCTCCTGCTTTAGCTGGCCTGCAAGTCATGGGTTCAATTCAAATCTCAAAATTTGGGGTGTTTGCGCACCTCCTTGGGGTGTTTTCACCCTTTTTGCTGCCTGAAATAGTTCAATGTTGGGGATTTTCGTGGTTTCGAAATTCCACGTATTTTAGGAATTCCTTTCTGGATGAAACGAGGCGTCCAGTGGAAATGTTGATGTGAATTGATGTTAAAAAAAGGAAAAAAAAACCAACCAAACAAAAAAAAACAAACAAAAGAAATCCGAGGTTTAAGATTGTTTTGGAAATGATGACATCATGAACTTGCAAGTTCTGGCTGGAATTTTGGGTGTGTGCCAAGGGAATTCCGCATCCTGCAGAAAACGAGCGTGTTCCTGCTGGGATGGGTGTGTTCCCACATCCCTGAGGGGAATGCCCCAGTAATTGTCCTTTGGATAGAAAGGAAAAGTGGGGAATGGAGCCTTTGATCAGTAGTGGGCAGGAAGGACGTTGGAAATGGCTCTGGACTCCTCTGCTGTGTCACAATTTATGGATTTGAAGGGATTATGGGAAATAACCCCCGGGATCCCTGCCTGGTACCCACAGCACATCCTGGGAATGCCCTTTTCCCCTTTCCCCCCTCTTTTCTATTCAACCGGGGCTGTTTTCCATGGCAGGAACCCCTTGGAAGGTTCTCAGCAAGCGGATATTTCCAGAGAAAACCAGCTGAGAATTCCAAAGCTTTTTCAGGCCATTTCTCTAAACTCCAGTCATTCCTTTTGCAGGAAAAATCAAAGGATTCAGTTCCTCCTGAGCCTGGATCTTTTAAATGAGTGGATTTCCACATTTTTGAACGTTTTAACCCCAAAAAATCCTCCTTGGATGTAGCAGGTCCCTGTGCAGGAGATTCTTGTACCTCCAGCCTGGGAGGAGGATGGTTTTCCATGTTTTAGAGGAAATCCCTGGAGCACAGAGTGACAGGCACAGTTAAAGCAGTACAGAAGTGCCTCTCCCACACTAAAGCAGGGAATTAATGCTGTTCCCGGGTGATTCCTGGGAAGTTCACCTGCTTAAGACGGGAATTGCTGGTGTCCATCAAACCTCAAAGTCCTTTGTTACTGCTGGAGTTCAGCATTCCCAGAAACTTCTGTGGGACAGATTTTGGGATATTCCTATGGAAAGGGCCCATTCTTGTGAGGGAGGTCTCAAATGTTTAATATTTATTTCTACTTTTGGAAAAATGGTGGGTTTAATATCTAGAAAAGAATTTTTTCCCCTAAAAAACCATTGCCTGGCTCCTGTTCCAGAAGGCACTTGGATTCCCTTCCCTGCTTCTCCGAGCAAGCCAGGAAAGGGCGGAACTCCTGCAAAATTCCAGCTTTAAATTAAAAAAATCTCAGTCCCAAATCTGTGGAGAGACAAAGTCCAGCAAGAGCCCTGCTCCCCACAGAAATCCCAAGGGATAAAAGCAGGGCAGCAGCTCTGCCCCTGCTCTTGGCATCAGGATAGGAGAAGAATATAAGGAGAAAGACATGAAAAAAAATGAAGGCTGAGGTGGGAAGAGCAAGGAGAGGAGGAATTTTGGGCACAGGAATTTTGGGATGTCATATTAGACCCATATTATTTGATATTTCTACAAAATTTTCCCACTTAAACTTGAGGAATCTTTTCCAGGCTGGAACACAGGCACGGCCTAGTGGAGGCCTTGGGATCAAGAGCAGACATAAATTGGGATATTGCCGTGGGAAAGCCAAGGAATCACCTGGTGCTGTTTCTTGGGATTTAGAGGCACCACATCTGCAGGAAATTGGTACCCAGGAGAGCCAGTGGATTTGGGAATATCTTCTGGAAAACACTGAGACTAAACTGGAGTTTGGAGAATCCCTGTGGTTGGAGTGAGCCACAGGGATGTTTGTGGAGCTGTTCTTAGCACCAAAAAGGAGGGAAGAGATTTGGGATTGGCCCAGAATTCAGAAAGCAACTGCAAAAAACCGAATTTTGTGAATTCCTGAACCCTCAAAAATACTGGAAAGTGCCTTTCCTTTCCCTGGCTGCTGCCTGTGACTGATTTTGCACCCAGCTGCATTATCCCAAAGAATAATTTAAAGGATTTCCAGCATTTTTAGTCCCAAGGAGGCTCCCAGGCATTTCCAGGAAGAGCAGCCATGGGGTACAATTTGATTATTTGGGGTCAATCCATATTTTGCCTTTTGGCTGCTGCTCATTACTGATCAGTCTTTAATGACTCCTTTTAGGGGATGCCTTTTAATTGGGGAAAATTAAAAATAATTCCTGGCAGGAACCTCATACAGCTCCAAGAGTCTCCTTTAGGAAAACCTGATTTATTCTTAAAGCTTTTTGTTATTTCTAGAATTACTGAAATATTTTTCATTTTCCCTTAAATTCTCCAAGTGTTTTTTTCCCAGTTGGAGAATGCCCTGAAAACTTGATGCTGAGAAGGGAATTCCTATGGATTTGGAAAGGGTGTTTAAAATAATCTGTCCATCAGGAAAAGAAAAAGATTATTCCTTAACATAATCCAAGCATGGCTAGGAAAGGGAATGTGAGCTCTGAGAGGGGTAAGGTGGCGTTAGTTTGGGATTTCTGGCACTGCTGGAAGTGCAGACAGGGAAAAGGGGATTTTCCCAGGGATGTGACAGTGACAAGTTGTCCTTGGTCTCTGGAATTTCTGCTTTGGCTGTGTGGGAATTGTTACAGTAAATGGATAAGGAGCAGGAAGGGTTAATTCCTTTAGAATCCAATTAAAATTCGTTCTTGATTTAGATATTGGTGGGGCTGGAGGCTCTCTGGAGCCAGGCTGGGAGAGCTGGGAATGTTCCCCTGGAGAAGGGAAGGCTCCAGGGAGAGCTCAGAGCCCCTTCCAGGGCCTCAAGGGGCTCCAGGAGAGCTGGAGAGGGACTGGGACAAGGGATGGAGGGACAGGACACAGGGAATGGCTTCCCACTGCCAGAGGGCAGGGATAGGTGGGATATGGGGAAGGAATTCCTGGCTGGGAGTGTGGGGAGGGGCTGGGATAGAATTCCCAGAGAAGCTGTGGCTGCCCCTGGATCCCTGGAAGTGTCCAAGGCCAGGTTTGGAGCAGCCTGGGATAGTGGGAGGTGTCCCTGCACACAGCAGGGGTGGGATGGGATGGGATTTAATGCTCCTTCCATTCCAAACCATTCCATGATTCCATGACTCCCTGGAGTTACAACTGCATGAAATGCATTCCACACTGTGTGGTGAGCAGATCCCCGAAATCCCACAATCCTTAGCCTGGGTGGGAACTTCGGGAAAGCAGTCACTTTCCCAGGGAGCATCCAGGAAGGTTGATTTGTTTGGGATTTTGAAATAATA
The DNA here is from genome assembly GCA_013400975.1 of Atrichornis clamosus. Taxonomy (NCBI): domain Eukaryota; kingdom Metazoa; phylum Chordata; class Aves; order Passeriformes; family Menuridae; genus Atrichornis; species Atrichornis clamosus. The sequence continues at coordinate 26,821 of WBMZ01004235.1, forward strand.
CTGAAAAGAGCCCTTTTCCTAAGGAGAGGGAGCAGGTTCCTCCTGACTCCAATGCCAGCTGGCACAGGGAGCGGATGGCGCCACGGAGAGCCGGGAATAGGCTGGGAAAAGAGTCCAGGAACAGGTATTTTAGAAATGGTGGTGTGGGAGGAATTCCCTGCCGGTTGGAAAGGGAGAGCAGCAAGGGAATGCTGGACTTTGGGATGGAGGGCCCTCAGACTGTGTCCTCATTCCCAGCCTGTCCAGTTATTCCCAGGGTTGCTCCATGAGCACATCCCTGGTGGATATTTGGGGTTATTCCATGTTCCCAGGGTTGCTCCATGAATACATTCCTGGTGGATATTTGGGGTTTATTCCATGCTCCCAGGCTGCTCCATGAGCGCATCCCTGGTGGGTATTTGGGGTTTATTCCATGTTTCCTCTGGCACAGTCATGCATTCCCTGGCATTCCTCATCCCAAAATTCCCGACTCCCCTGAGTCACTGTGCAGGGGAACACAGGGTGTGAAACACAGGGATATTTTGATGCTGTTCTCACGGAATCCATCCCTCCTGGTGCTAATGGAATCCTGGAAAAGGAGGGAGCCCTAATTAAACAAAACCTGCATTGGTTGCCATGGTAACTCAGGCCTGTGTCAAGGAGCTCTAATTCCAAGACTTCACCAGGGCTCCTGTTTAAAACACCCCAGAATTCAGGAGTTTAACACCAGGAGGGACCTGGAAAGAAATCATTCAAAGAAATCATTAAAATAGGTGATTAAAAGAAATAATTTTGATCCTTCCATTGCTTAGGAGGGGCCTAAAGCCCAGGGCACGGGTGGAGGGATTTAAAAGCCACGGATGTGGTGACTGAGGCCGTGGATTAGTGGTGGATGTGGTTAGCATTGGACTCAACGACCTGAGAGGTCTTTTCCAAGCCAAATAATTCCATGATTCTCTGACTCCATCGCTCCATAGCATTCCAAGAGCGAAATGTGTGACTGCATTTAAAAACAAAGCAGTAGCATCCAGGACTCAATCATGATTTATATTTGTGCATCACCCCGAGGGCGCTGAGCTTATTCCAAGCACGGATTTTGGCTGCAGCACTGGGAAGGGAGAATTCCATCTGGGAGAAGTTCCTCACCTTGTGTTCTCTATGGAATTTTTTTGGAACTCACCAGCCTGTGAGGCAGAGAACACAGCTTGTGTTCCTGGGTTTCACCTCCGGGGATCTGGGATGTGCAGTGACCCAGGAATGCTGGGGCTTTCCTCAGGATGGCCATGGACAGGATTCTGCTTGGAAAAGTTTGTATAAATATAAATATATATATAAATATAAATCATTCTATATCAAAATACATGAAAAATTATATATATATGTAGAATATATATTTGTGAGTGTGTGTGCAAAAGTTCTCCTCTCTTTCTTTAAATATTACGGAATCCTGGAAAATCCATGCCCTCCATGAATCCATTAGAGGATGCCACCTTTCCCAGTAGGATGGGGCCTTGTTTGTGCTCTAAGGACACAAATCCAAGCGAGCCATTCCCAGCAGTTCACCTCTGGCCACATCTGTTGCCACCCAGAGCTGTATCCCTGAACTTTCCCTTCAGCTTTTCCTCCAAATTCCCTGATAAATTATGTGGGGAATTAAACATGGCTGCCCCGGCTGCATTTGGGCCTTGTTTTGCTCCATGTTTTCCGTGTCCTTTGCAGATCTGGCAGTGCGGAGGCTCCCTGGAGATTGTCACCTGCTCCCACGTTGGCCATGTTTTCCGGAAGGCCACTCCCTACACATTCCCTGGAGGCACCGGGCACGTCATCAACAAGAACAACCGGAGGTTGGCCGAGGTGTGGATGGATGAGTTCAAGGATTTCTTCTACATCATATCCCCGGGTGAGGCCTTGTCTGTGCTCCTGGGGTGGGCTGGGAAGCTTCCAGAGGAAAGGGAGGGGGTCTGAGGTGTGTCCGTGGATGGAATCATGGAATGGTTCAATTGGAAAAGTCCTCTGAGATCTTTTGAGTCCAGCCATTCCCAGCACTGCCAAGGCCACCACTGAGCCGTGTCCCCGAGTGCCACATCCACACGGGTTTGGAATCCCTCCAGGGATGGGGAATGCAGCCCATTCCAGTGCCTGACCCCCCCTTCCATGGAGAAATTCCTCCTGGTGTCCAACTTGCCCCTCCTCTGGCCCAGCTGAGGCCGTTCCCTCTCCTCCTGTCCCTGTTCCCTGGGAGCAGAACCCAAATCCCCCCCGGCTGCCCCCTCCTGTCCGGGACTTGTGCAGAGCCAGAAGGGCCCCCCTGATCCCCCTTTGCTCCAGGCTGAGCCCCTTTCCCAGCTCCCTCAGGAGTTCTCCAGCCCCTTCCCAGCTCCCATCCCTTCCCTGGACACGCTCCAGCCCCTCAGGGTCTCTCTTTTCCTGAGGGATCCGGGTTATCCTTAAAATCCCCGAGGTTTCCTGGAGAGGACATCAATGGGAGGGACAGCAGAGGTGCTCTGGGTCAGGGCACGGAGAGCAGGAACCTTTTGGAGCAAACACTGGGAATGATCTTCCCCACATCTGGTAGGGAGCAGCCATGGGCCATGGAAGTTATCACTGCTATTTTATTGTGGGATAATTCTCCCATTTTGCCATCCTTAAACTTCCTTCCAGTTGAAATTCTGTGGCAGCAGAGTCCGTTGAAATTTCCCCCGGGAAGTCAGTAAGATCCATGTGAATTTTGTGCTTCATCTCCCACACAATTTACTGCTATTATCCCTCAGCCTGTTCCAGCTGCATTCCTGCTGCTTCCCACAAGCTGCTCTGGGGCTTTGGTTTTTCCAGGGGTTCAGGACATCAGGTGCCAGCATTGCATCCCAGGCTGGGAAGTTGGAGCTCTGGGATTCTGTTCTGTGGCTGCATGGGATGTGTTCGTAAAATATTCCCGATTTATTTATCTTTATTTATCTCTACTTTATGGGGTTTTGTCACAACAATTTTTAAGGAAGCTGTTCCTTTTAAACAGAAAAATTAGGATGAAATGCCAAACCACTTTTTATATTTATTGTGAAGTTACTCCTTGTTTTTCTGTGAGGAAAAGCTCCCATTCCCTTCAGAAACGAGCCCAAATCAGCTGAAATTCAGTGCTCCTAAATGTGCCCTCTCTTCTTTCCAGTTCCACCTTTCCATGTTTGCTTGGGAATTTGATACAAAATTGAAACAGAGAATCCTTGGAGAGAATTGGATTGCAGGGAAAAGGTGGAATTAGGTCACTGACAGGGATGAGGTTTGTGTAATCCAACATTTCAGTTGTGTGGAAGAATTTTGGAATAAGTGGTCTCTGAGTTCTCTGATCTCTTTCCAAGTGATTTATTAATGCGCTGTGTTAATTGATAGATAAAAGATAATGATTATATTCCCCAGCATTGAGAAGAAAATGGAGGAGAAAGGTTCTTAGGGATTTAGGAAATAAAATGAACATTTGAACTGGAAATTCTCCAGAAAAATGTGTAGGAAACAGTAGATGTTTTTTTAATAGGGCACTCCTAAATAGCAGAAATTGTTCCCAATATTTTTAATCTGCTCTTTCATTTGTTTATTAATCAGGAAAATAGAGATCTCTGGATAATTCTCGTGGAGAACAAAGGAAGTCGCCTGTTGGTAATGAGGTCTCTGGAGCTGTTATCCGTCAGCACAGACTCATCTCCCAGCTGCTCCTCTGGGATCTGATCCCTGAGCTGATATCCCAGGAGAGAGGGGAGCCAGTGGCTGCTCACAGTGGCCTGTGTTAAGTAGAACCCTCAGCATAATTAGTGCACACCTTGTAATTAGATCCCAGATTAAAAGCCCGGATCAATCCAGTTCCTTGTGAAAACAGAACTCTGCTGGAGGAGGGCCCAGCTGCAGTTTTGGGGGGGTCTTTGTAGATTTTGTGTGGATAACCGTAAAATCTCTCTTTCTCCCACTCCTGAATTTGGCCTCCTGATGTGCTGAGATGAGGCAGGAACCGGAGTTTTTAATAAATCCAACCCGGATTTAAAAAAAACAGGGAAAAAAGTCGCAGAGCAGTGAGGAAAAGTCACTTTTTTAGTTGAGTGCAGCTCTACATTTAACAAGGAAGTGGAGATTTCCTTGGCGGGAGCCTGCAGCTCCAACCACGAGCCAGATAATTCAAGAGGGCTTCCGAAATCCCAGAAATGCTGGATACGCTTCCAATGGGATTAACGGAAGCCCCTTTCTTAGGAAAGAAAGGAAATGGATGGATTTGCTCTGGAATGCAGGAGCTGCTGTGTGTGGTCCCAGCTGGAGCCCCAGCTCGGTTCACGTGAGGTTCAGTTGATCCTGGGACAGGAAACTGGGAGGGATTTCCCTCCTAAATCCCGGCAAATCCTCACAATTGTCTGGCTGGAAAAATTGTTCTTCCCCGCCTGCTTGGGAGGGCAAAAAGTGGGATGGGGATCCTCACCTGGAACACAAAGTGTGCCCAAAATATTCCCCTCCACACTCGTTTCCAGCAGTTCTCCCTCCCTCCATGTCAGCCTTTTCTTGGCATCTCTATTAAGTTATTAATTTCTTTTATTAATAGCAATTAATCTTCTTCCATCTTTACCATCCCGAATTAATTCTCCTTGTTCAGAAATGGTGCATTTCCCAAATTTGGGACTGCATCCTTGTAAATCCATTTTCAGGGCACACCTTTTAGGACAAAATGCCAGTGCAGGTGTAACACAACCCTGCAGCCACTTCATTTATCCTGCTTGGAGCACATCCGCTGCTTCCCGTTTTTATGGGAATTCCTTTTTATTTAATGGATATTTTTAATCCTTTCTTTCTGCACTTCCAATGTTTCATTCCTCTCCTGCTCCCAAGGACATTTTCCTTATTTCCTTATTGAAGTGTAAGGAGACTTCTCAGTCATTCCTTATTTTTATTTTTCCTGGGAGTCCCATGGATTATTTAGCAAGGGGTGACAACGAGTAGGGATGGATTTATGATGGCCTGGGTTTCAATGGAGCAGGAGGGAATAGGGAATTTGCTGGGATCCATACAGATGAGCTCCTTGCAGGATGAACGAGCCAGTTGGTCCAGGATGAGGAATATCTGTAATAAAGGAGCTTTGGGATCAGGAATTCCTCAGGGAATGTTACCAATGTACTTTAGGAGCCTGTGGAGAGAAAGGGAAGCGACTTGGAAGCAGAAGGAGGCTGATGCCAGAGGCAAACCCACCAAAATCTGCCCATCTCAACATCCAAGCTTTATTCCAGTGAAAAACTCGGATTTATGTTGCTGGAGTTTGTTTAGTTATGGAAAACTCAAGCAGGAAATCGTGTCAGATGGAGTGGAAAAGGGTTTATTGTCTTTTCTACCCCAGGAATTGCAGGGCTGAATGGAATGTGGGAATGAAAATCCCTGGAGGAATTGTGAAGGGAAGTGGAAACAGGGAATTGGGTGAATCCCAGGGGAATTTTCTCAGGAGGGAAGGGCTCCTGGTTTTTAAAAAAATCCTCTCTTCAGGTTGGACATCAGGAGGAATTTCTCCTGCTGAAGGGTTTGCTGTCCCTTCCAACCCAAACTGCTCTGGAATTGTGGGATCTGATTGTCCTTCGTCATTGATGAGGCTGATCCCTCCAGGGTGGGCTGGGCCCGAGCTCCGGGCGGAGCGTGGGAGGCATGGAGCAAGGGAATTCCTCAGGATGGGGAATGTGCCCTTCCTGGTGAAATCACCCAAGAATCAGCTGGATCCGCCCGTAACAGAGAATCCCAGAATCCCAGACTGGGTTGGGCTGGAAGGGACCTTAAATCCCATCCCATTCCACCCCTGCCAGGGACAGGGACACCTCCCGCTATCCCAGGCTGCTCCAAGCCCTGTCCAACCATGGAGACTTCAGGGATGGGGCAGCCACAGCTTCTCCGGGAATTCTGTGCCAGGGCCTCCCTGCCTTGTCTGAGTTATTCCTGCCGGAAAAGTGCAGGAAAAAGGGATTTGTTGAAAGCCAAAGGAGGTTTCTTTGTTAGTTTGGAATACAAAGAAATCAAGGAATTCAGTGGTCCTGCCTTTCCGGATTGACAAATGACCTGCAAAGGAAAAAGATCATTTTCCAAGCATCTCACTTTGCCCAGTTAATTAATTAATTAATTAACCCTTGCACAGCTGCGGGGAGAGGCAGCCGCGCATCCCTCACATCCTGCTGTTCCCGATCCCAGCACGTGGATACGGATAAACGGGAGCTGGGGGCGGCTCTGGGATGTTCCCCAAACGTTGATGGGCTCTGCTCCTGCCATTCCAGGGGTGGTGAAGGTGGATTACGGAGACGTGTCCGTCAGGAAGGCCCTGCGGGAGAGCCTCCGGTGCAAACCCTTCTCCTGGTACCTGGAAAACGTCTATCCCGACTCCCAGATCCCGCGGCGCTACTACTCCCTGGGAGAGGTACGGCCCTTCCCGGGGCTCCACACACCGGGAAGTGCAGGGAAGCAGGGACTGCGGGAATCCAGTAGGGCGGGGAAGCAGGGAGTGTGGGAATCCAGTAGTGCAGGGAGTGTGGGAATCCAGTAGTGCAGGGAAGTGGGAAGTGCAGGAATCCAGGAGTGCAGGGAAGTGGGAAGTGCAGGAAAGCAGGAAGTGTGGGAAAGCAGGGAGTGCGGGAAAGCAGGGAGTGCAGGAATCCAGTAGGGCAGGAAAGCGGGAAGTGCAGGATTCCAGTAGGGCAGGAAAGCAGGGAGTGCAGGAATCCAGTAGTGCAGGAAAGTGGGAAGTGCAGGAATCCAGTAGTGCAGGGAAGTGCAGGAAGTGCAGGAAAGCGGGAAGTGTGGGAAAGCAGGGAGTGCATGAATCCAGTAGTGCAGGAAAGTGGGAAGTGCAGGAATCCAGTAGTGCAGGAAAGCAGGGAGTGTAGTAGTCCAGTAGTGCAGGAAAGCGGGAAGTGCAGGAAAGCAGGAAGTGCGGGAAAGCAGGAAGTGCAGGAATCCAGTAGTGCAGGAAAGTGGGAAGTGCAGGAAACCAGCAGCTCCAACAAACCAGTAGGTACAGAAAACCAGTAAAAGCAGGAAACTTGTAAGTCAAGAAAAGCAGGAAATAGAGGAAACCAGTGGCACAGGTAACCAGAAACTACAGCAAACCAGGAAGTGCAGGAAACCGGGAGTACGGGAAACCAATAAAATCTGGAAACCAGGAGGTACAGGAAACCAGTAGTATAGGAAACCAGTAACTCCAGTAAGTGCAGCAGACCAGTAAAGAAAAGAAACAAGGAAGTGCAGAAAACCAGTAAATAGAGGAACCCTGTAGTACAGGAAACCAGGAAGTAAAGGAAAACCCAGTAATACAAGAAACCAGTAAGCGCAGCAAACCAGCAAGGAAAGAAAACCAGTGAGTGCAGGAAATCGGTGGTGCAGGAAACCAGTAACCGCAGCAAACCAGTACGTAAAAAACCCAGCAAGTGCAGGAAACTGGGAACGACAACCGACTGCTAAGTGCAGCAAACCAGTAAAGAAAGGAAACCGGTCAGTAAAGGAAAAAGCAGTAATACAAGAAACCAGGAAGTCCAGGAAACCAGGAAGTGCAGGAAACCGGTAAAGAAAGGAAACCGGTAAAGAAAGGAAACCGGTCGTACAACAAACCAGTAAGTAAAGGCAAAAACAGTAGCACGGCCAACCAGGAAGTGCAGGAAACCAGGAAGGGCAGGAAACCAGTAAAGAAAGGAAGCCGGTCGTACAACAAACCGGTAAGTAAAGGCAAAAACAGTAGCACGGCCAACCAGGAAGAGCAGGAAACCAGTAAAGAAAGGAAACCGGTCGTACAACAAACCAGTCAGTAAAGGCAAAAACAGTAGCACAGCAAGCCAGGAAGTGCAGGAATCCAGCAGTAGAGGAAACCAGTAAGAACTGGAAACCAGTAAGTGACGAAAACCAACAGTAGAGGGAAGCAGGAACTACAACGACCCAGGAGGTGCGGGAAACCAGTAAAGAAGGGAAACCAGTAGCACAGGAAACCAGTAACTACAGCGAACCAGTAAGTGCAGCAAACCAGAAGTAAAGGAAGGCAGGAAGTGCAGCAAACCAGGAAATAAAGGAAACCCGTAGTGCAGGAAACCAGGAAGTAAAGGAAGAACCTGTAAGTCCAGGAAACCGGGAAGTGCAGAAAACCAGTAAATTAATGAAACAGCAGAAGTACAGGAGACCAGGAAGCACAGCAAACCAGTAACTACAACAAACCAGTAAGTGCAGGGAGCCCGTAAAGAAAGGAAACCAGTCAGTGTTGGAAACCAGGAGGTAAAGGGAAATCCAGTAGTACAGGAGACCTGTAAGTGCAGGGAACCGGTAAATAAAGGAAAAACCAGTAAGTGCTGCCTCCCAGGAGTCCAGGAAGTGCCTGGAGCAAAGGAAGCCATCCCTAGGGGGAGATGAGGTGGGTTTGGGACAGGATCCAGCTGCTGGAATTCCCTCCCTGTCCCTCATTTACCTTTAGTTCTCCTCTCCCCCCACTTGCGGCAGTGTTTCCTTGAGCTCATTTTTCAGGAGAAGCTGCTGTTCCAAATGGATTCCCTCACCCTTCAGAATCTCCCTTTACATGGAGGGTCTCTTCCAAATGTTCCCCATCCAGATTTAGCTCTTAAATGGAGCAGTTGATTGGAAAAGTGAGGTTTGGGATGAATATTTTGACATAAGGAAAACGCAGCCGTTGGAGGGAACTTTCCATGATATTCATGGCTTGGGAAGACACTAAAAAAGCTTTTTTAAACTTTTTTTAAAAAGAAATGTTTGTACATTGAGCGTTTTCCAGCCTGGAGCTGAGGACCACAGACATTCCTAATAATCCCGTGGTTCTGGGATCAGCAGGAGCTGAAATTTCTTTAAAATTCAGTGAATTCCGTGTTTAAAATATTCCATTGAATTGTTCTGCCTTTTCCGAGCTCCTGAATGGGATTTGCTGATGGAATAACAACAAAATGAGCCTGTGGAGTTTTTTTTTGACATCCAGGGAAGTCACTTCCCATTGGAATTTGCCATTGTGGGGAGGAATAAAAGGCACTGTAGGATTCCCAGTTTCATCCTGCCAAAATAAAGGGAAGTGTGGGCTTTCAGCAGGGAAAGGGAATGTCTGAGGAATGTCAAATAAAGTGGGATTGTGCCACATTGTCAGGCTGGAAAATGGGATGAGGGAGTCAGAAAATAGTTCTTAAACACCTGATTTTTGCCAACCTGGCCTCAGTTTCCATGGAAACAGCAGTTGAGGCAGGAGCTGGGAATGAAACCCCCCACGTGGATGTTCCAGCTGCTGCCAGTGGAGCAGGAAAAGGGAATTTCAGCCCTAAAACCCAGGGAACAGCAGCAGCAGCAGGAATGGGAAATTTTTGAGGCATTGGAAAAGCATTTTTCAGGAATTTTCCTCCTTTTCAGCAGAGGTTTGGGCAGGATTTTAAGCATCCAACCTGTGGGAGCAGCATCATTATCCCACAAATAGGGTTGGATGAGGTTCCCCAGGCTCAAATCCAAGGCTGAAATCCAAGGAAAAATGAAGCTCCAAACTTCTCCCCCAGAGCAGTGCCATGTCAATAAAACGTGTTCAGCTCCAGGCCTCAAATTGCATTTAAAGGTGAATATTTGGTTCTTTTCCAGGATAAACAGGGAGAAAAAGAGTGGATATTTTGAATGGATTTGGGATAATCATCCTTAATTGACTCCTGACTTGACCTGGAATGGGACAATGCTGACACAGGGTTCCCTTGCACTTCCCGAATTGAAAAATCAGGAGGAGATTTCCCTGGAATGCTTTTCATGCTGACACAGAATCTGTCATTTCAAATCTCATTTTGCTCCTTTTAATTATTGTCATTTGCCAATATTTACAGATTCCAATTAAAAATAAATTCCTGGAGTTGAGTGCATGGAAAATTCACTTTTTCCTATCCCCAGCGTGGCATTTTCTGCACAAATGTGACATTTTCAGGCAGTTTTTTTAAGGAATGTTTCACCTCTTGGATTTCTCCAGATCAGGAATGTTGAAACCAACCAATGTTTGGACAACATGGGCCGCAAGGAAAATGAAAAAGTGGGATTTTTCAACTGCCACGGCATGGGAGGGAATCAGGTAAATGGAAAACAAGGAAAAGTATCTTATTTGTGCAAGAATTGATTCAGAATATTTAAAGTATCTGTTTCCGTTCCATTTTGCATTTTCTGTGAAAATAATATTTCAAAAATCGATGAAAATTCCAAAATATTTGAGGTTTTGAGCGGAAGAATTTTAGGATTTGGCAGCCATTTTCTTCAATGTCAGCTCCAGATTTTGGGGAGATACTGGTGCATGTCCATAGGAAGTATCCACGTGAATATATTGAATAAATTCCTGCTGTTAATGAAGAAAATTTAATCTTCCAGACACAAAGACCAGAAAATCTGATCATGAATTTTAATTTATTTTCTGGAATCGAAGGAAAAATCTTTATAAAAATGAAATGGGCCGGAATCTCCTTAAATTTGGCTGGATCTGTCTGTTCTCAATGTGTCGGGGAAAGAAATAAGTAGGATATTCTTGGAAGCTGAGCTCTGTGGTGGAATTCCAGTAGTGGGGCTGTTTCACTTGGAGGGGTTGGGAAAGGAGTGGAAAAGTGGATGGAATTCTTGGGCTCCTGACCAATGACTGGGTTAATTAGAATAAGATTTGCATATTTCAATATATATTTAAATTAGCAGAGCTGCTTCAGGATGCGAATGATAATTAAGGGGCTTTAAAGTATATTTTCAATCCATTTTAATGAATTCAAATTTGTCACTTTTTAATGCTATAATTGGCCCGGGGGTGGTGCCACAATTCCCTGGAAGTGCTGATATTCCAGACACCTGCTCCTGGCCACCCTCCTGCTGGGAAGGGCTGGGATGCTCCTGCACAGGCTCCGTGTTCCCATCCCTGATTTTTCCTGGAGGTTCATCCCAACTCCTGTGAGCTCCTCCTGCCACTTATTCCATCCTCAAAGGAGCTTGGCCTCATTCCTCTGCTTTGGGCTTGGAAAGCTGGGAAATACATTCTTTAATTCCAATAAAATGGAACGTGTTCCTCCCCCTGGGGGCTTTAGATGGGATTCATGGAATTCTCTCTGGAATTACGGTGGGTGTGGCCAAACGCTGCCCTGGGAATTCCGCATTGTCTTCATGAACATTCCCTGCTCTTCCTGAACATGGCGAGTTTCCCAAATGCAGCTTCCATCATTGCCATCACTTATCCATGGACTCAGAGAATCCCGGGATGGCTTGGGTGAGAAGGGAGCTTAAATCCCATCCCATCCCACCCTTCCCACGGACACCTCCCACTATCCCAGGTTGCTCCAAGCCCCGTCCAACCGGGCCTTGGACACTTCCAGGGATGGGGCAGCCACGGCTTCTCTGGCAATTCTATCCCAGGGCCTCCCTCCGTTCCCAGGGAAGGATTCCTTCCCCAGCCCGTGGTTGGAGTCCCGTGTCCCTGTGTGACGGGTTTGTGTTCCAGGTGTTTTCCTACACGGCGGACAAGGAGATCCGCACGGACGACCTGTGCCTGGACGTGTCGCGGCTCAACGGGCCCATCCTGATGCTCAAGTGCCACCACATGAGGGGCAACCAGCTCTGGGAGTACGATGCCGAGGTATCCCAGGGATCTGGGGGGGTCTTGGGGGAAGCCTGGAATTATTTAGGTTGGAAAAGCCCTCCAGGGTCGAGTCCAAGCTGTGCCCGATCCCCGCCTTGTCCGCAGCCCAGAGCGCCGAGTGCCAGAAGTCCAGGAATTCCTGGGACACCTCCAGGAATGGGGGTTCCAAACCTCCCTTTTCAGTGCCTGACCACCCTTTCCATGGAAAAATTCCTGCTCATGTCCAACCTGACCCTCCTCTGGCACAGCCTGAGGCCGTATTCCCAGGGTATCCCAGAGCTGGGAACATCCCCTCGTGTCTCCTGCCGCAGCACAGGGACAACGAAGCAGCTCAGCCAACTCCAGCTTTTAGATTGTATTCTCATTTTCCATGTCATAATTCCATACATTTTCGTTTTAGAGGGATGAAAAGGTCAGGTCCTGTTCCAAAATCTCATTCCCAGCAGCTGCTCTTGTGCATCCCAGCAAAACCAAAGAAGCGTCTGCAGCTTTTATGTAAACGAAGGAGAAACCAAGGTTTATTTCATTTTCCGTGGAAGTTTTTCCAGCTGGTTTCTGTGGATTCTGCGTTTAAGTGGTGTACAATCCCTTTCTGGATCCCAGTCTCCTCAGTGAGGCAGGAAGTGGCTTTTCCCAGGTTTTGAGGGAAGTGCAGGTTGAAGGAATGGGCTGAGGTTCCAAAATTAATATAAAATATGTGTAAAATCTCAGGATCTCACGGCCAAAGATTCCTTCTTTTTAAGGGAGTTAGTGGATTAAAATTAAAATTCATGGAAAAAGTTGTGCAGCCCTGGCAGCCCCTCATTCCCGGAGGGATTTAACAGGCATGGATGTGGCACTTGGGGATGCGGGTCCGTGGTGGCCTTGGCAGTGCTGGGAATGGTTGGACTGGATGAACTTGGAGAGCTTTTCCAACATAATTCCATCATTTTAATGGAACCCATTTTCTCTTCAAGAAGAAGATTCTTTTTCTCCCTGCACATTTTCCAGAGGTCAGGTGGTTTTGAGGATGTTGATTCCAGCAGGAGATCCCTGAGATTTCAGATCCTGCACCTTCCTGTTCTTCATTCCTGCAAGGGGATGAAAACGGATTTTTAAGCCGTGTTTTATTGGATTCAATGGATATTAAGGAATGGCCAGAACTCCAGGACATGGAGTTTGTGTCCCAGCTTCCTGATGCATCTCCAAACCCAGCATTCCCTTGCTCCCAGTTGCCCCCAGGCAAATCCGGACAGGGCTCTGCTGGGATCCAGGGTGGTTCTGTTTGGAGAATTCCTGAGGGATCCTGCTGGATCCAACACTTCCTGATGCACTGGGATCATGGGAGCTTCCTCTGCCCACTACCACTGCTTTAAGGTGCAGCACCTGAAAATACCAGGTTTTCCCACTCAAAAATTGGGATATTCCACATTTGGCTCCGCGATTCCTCATGGGATAAATTGGAAAAATATCGATTTAAACCCCAGGTTTTTTTGGCATCATTCCATGGCTGCAGAGGTGGGAGAACACGGATGGGTTTGACGTTGCATTTTTAAAAGTATTTCCAACATTTCCAGCAATGGCTGTTGCACCTGTCTGCCTGGAAAGCTGGAATTTTTCCAACCAAATAAAGCCAGGAAAGGTGCTGGGTTTTTCCTGGAACGGAGCAGAACAGACCCAGAGCGGGGAAATTCCCAGGAATTGTGTAAAACCCAGCTCAGCCAGGAGATGGAGCTCACAAAAAAGAAATACTCCGGGTTTTTAGGGGCTCTCCAAGGATTTGCTGCCTGTTCTTCTGGAAAACAGCCTGTTACATTCCACACCTCTGGATTTCTTGACCAAATCTTTGTATTACCAGTTTCACTTGGAATATTCCAATTCCCAGCGTTCATTTCATGATTGCCATTTATTATGTGATTATTAGTGTGTTATTAGCCTCCAGACATTCCTCATATCCAGTATTTTTTCCCAAGAAAACACCCAACTGGGGATATTCCCATTTTTTTTCCCCCAGGTAAGCAGTTACAAGGTGTTGCCTGAGGATTTTGTATCCCTTAATTTGGTTTTCCAGTGAAATTACACTAATTTTTACCTTTCCTTGAGGATTCGGGAATGGAACGGAGGGATTTGGGGTGGTTGTGCCTCCTGCTAAAAGTTTTTAGGAATTAAAGCTTGACAATGGACAACAGGCCATGGCTGGAGGTTAAATAATCCTAAAAAGGGATTTCTCACAGGGATTTTCCGGGCATTTTCCAGGATTTTTGTGCTGTTATTAATTTTTTATAATCTTCAAGTTGAGTTTAATGCGTGGTATTTAAATGGATCATAATTCCCAGGCTCCTGTGATTCCCATTGTGTCTCCCTGTGACATCCAGGGAAACCTCTGGATGTGGAGAGGGATGAAATCTTGGGACATGACACGCACGAACGAATCCAGGATAAAAATAAGGCTGGGAATACGGCACAGCTGATGGAAAGGAGTTTATTTCCTCAGGTTTAGATTCCCAGATTTATTCCAAGGCTGCCAGAGCTCCAGAAGTGTTTGGACAACGCTCCCAGGCACAGGGTGGGATTGTTGGAGTGCAGGGCCTGGAGTTGGATCAATGATCCTGTGGATCCTTTCCAGCTCGGGATATTCCATGGTTTGTTCCTGCGTAATTACCACTGTTTATCCCTAAACACGGTGTCCATGCAAAGCCTTGGAATTCCCATCCCAGGAGAGGTGAGGGGCTGCACAGAAAATGTTTCCCGAATCACTGACTCCCATTTCCCTTTGTTTTCCCTCCCCTCAGTATTTTGGGAAATGGGAATATAGCTTTGAGGTAAGTTTGGGACCGACTGCCAGAATTCCCTGTGCCAAATCCCAAAGCCTGGAATAGCTCCTCCGGCAGTGCCTGTAGCAGTGATGTCCCTCAGTGCTTCCCCATAGCTGCTGCTCCAACATTCCAGAGCTTCCTGGTCCCTGAGCCAGGCTGGGAGAGCTGGCAAAGTTCCCCTGGAGAAGGGAAGGATCCAGGGAGAGCTGAGAGCCCCTTCCAGGGCCTAAAGGGGCGCCAGGAGAGCTGGAGAGGGATTGGGATGAGGGCTGGAGGGACAGGACACAGGGAATGGCTTCCCACTGCCGGAGGGCAGGGACAGATGGGATATTGGGAAGGAATTCCTGGTTTTGGGTGTGGTGAGGGGCTGGGATAGAATTCCCAGAGACGCTGTGGCTGCCCCTGGATCCCTGGAAGTGTCCAAGGCCAGGTTGGAGCAATCTGGGATAGTGGGAGGTGTCAGGGGTGGAATGGGATGGGATGGGATTTAATGTCCTGCCATCCCAAATCATTCCATGATTCCACGTGCCACGGAAAAGCCTGCCCACATTCCCACGACCATACTTAACCGCATATGAAGAATCCACTCCCTTTGGATATTTAACATCCTGCAAACACCCAACGGAGGGAATTCCAAGTCCTTTATTTACGGGCCTTGGCTTTCCCTGGAAAGATTCACGGACAGGAGGGAACGGGGAGCTCTGATCCGGGGCGAAGCAGAGGCAGCCCTGACGTCCCTGCTGCTTCCTCAGAGTGACATTTTAGGGACACTTGTCCTGCAGATTTTTATCCTCCTTTATCCTCACGGCACTTTTTCCATTCCCAAGCCAAAACCATGGAGAAGGGAAGGGTGAGGGGCCGGGATGTGGGAAAAGCATCTCCAGCTGCTCCAGCGGCACCAGCCCTGCGTCCCACGGGGATGACAGTGGGAAGAATTTAGGGAAGTAGGAGCGCCCCTTCATCTCAACCCACTTGGAATTGGCACCATAAGGGAAAAGCTGGAATTGGGCTTGGGAAAAGAGCTCATAAATGTTTAATTCATGAGGTTTTTAATTGGACAACTCCCAGTGGATTTCAGGGTGGTTTGTGCAGGAGAAGCCATCTCTGCCCACACCTTTCCAGTGGGAAATTGCAGCATTCCATGGGATTTGGAGGGGCAGGATTGGGAGCCACCCTCTGCTCTGGATCATGGGAATGGTTCCAGGAGGGAGGATGTTTTGGGATATTTGTGCAGAAGCCATCTCTGTCCACACCTTCCCAGTGGGAAATTGCAGCATTCCAAGGGGTTAGAAGGAAGGGATTGGGAGCCACCCTCCGTGCTGGATCATGGAAATTAAGGTGGAAGGATCTCAGTAGCAGGGAGGATGTTTTGTGTGGAACTAAAGCCCAGTTCCTGAATTTCCCTCTGGATATCCGTGGCTGCCGTGTGTCCCCAGAGCATTCCCAGCGCCGTTATCCATTAGCGATTCCCGATTTCCCCCCTCCCTGCTGTGCGCTCCCCCCGCCCTGCTCTCCCCCTGTGTTTGCCGTCGCCTGTGGCGGTTCCCGTTGACTTTTCCCGGTTTTCCAGAGGCGCACATTCCTGCACATCATCACCCAGTCGTGCCTGACGCTGGGCAGGATCGAGGACGGCTCCCAGGGCCCCACGGTGGAGGCCTGCGATGGGAGCCCCCTGCAGACCTGGATCCTCCGGAATTATTCCCGCCTGGAAGTCTTTAGGAAGATTTACTACAGCCCCACTGATTATTTCCTTTAGCCCAGCAGGGAGGTTGGTACTGCAGGGAAATTTGGGATGTAGTGGGGTAAGGAATTCCCAAAAAAGTCCAGCTCCGGGCTCTGCCGGAGGAACTCGGCTGGATTTCTGTCTTGTTTTATTTTTAGGTCGGATTTGGGTAGTTCTCAAAGTATCTTTGGAATGTTTCCAGAAATGGGGGTTTTTTTCATCTAATTCTTGGAATTTTATAAATTTTGCCTGGAATTTTCATAGAATTTCATCGAATTTTTGTAGAATTTTTCATACAATTTTAATAGAATTTTCCTAGGTTTTCCATAGAATTTTTCACACAATTTTCATAGACCTTCATTGAATTTTTCATAGAGCTTTTCATGAAGTTTTTATTGAATTTTGCATAGAATTTTTGTAGAATTTTTGATAGAATTTTAATCTAATTTTTCGTACAAGTTTCATAGAATTTGATAGAAATTTTAATACAGTTTTCATAGAACTTCATCAGATTTTTCATGGAACATTTCATATAATTTTTATTGCATTTTCCATAGAATTGTCATAGAATTGTCATAGAATTTTTCATAGAATTTCCATGGAAATTTCCATAGAAATTTTCTTAGAATTTTCATAGAATTATTCATTGAATTGTCATGGAATTTCATAGAATTTTCGTAGAATTTTCCATAGAATTTTAATAGAATTTTCCATAGAATGTTTGTAGAATTCTTCATACAATTTTCATAGAACATTGAGTTTTTCACAGAACTTTTTGTAGAATGTTCATAGAATTTTCACAGAACTTCATTGAATTTTTCATAGGATTTTTCATGGAATCTTCATGGAATCTTCATAGAATTTGATAGAACTTTTCATACAATTTTCGTAGACTTTCATAGAATTTTTCATGGAATGTTCATAGAACTTTTATTGATTTTTTCATAGAATTTTCCATAGAATTTTCATAAAATTTCATAGAATTTTTCAGAGAATTTTCCATAGAATTTTCATAGAGCTTCATTTAATTTTTCATAGAATTTTTCATAATGTAAATAGGATTTTCATGCAATTTTCATAGAATTTCATTGACTTTTTTCTACAAATTTTGATATAAAACNTTTCCATAGACATAGAGCTTCATTTAATTTTTCATAGAATTTTTCATAATGTAAATAGGATTTTCATGCAATTTTCATAGAATTTCATTGACTTTTTTCTACAAATTTTGATATAAAACAAGACAGAAAACGATTTCCTCGATATAGGCTAGAATAGAAATTTAGTGTTAGTTCTTAGTCCTTGGTAATCATTAGTTATTAGCAGTAATTATTCTTAGCTATTATCAGTTTTAATTGCTTTTAGATGAATTCATCTCCATCTCTTGATATCGAGGTGATTGTTACACTCTGCAGGACCTGAGGGTTTGGTCCCTGTTCCGAGGCACAAAAATCATGGCAATTCCAAAATATTTTGCAAAAATATCCAGCTTTTCTTAGAATTCTGGTAAAATGGAATAGAAATTTTCATAGAATTTCGATAGACTTTTTATTGAATTGAACAGAATTTTCCATAGAATTTTGATAGCATTTTAATAAAATTGAATAGAATTTTTCATAGAACTTTTGCAAGTTTTCATGAAATTTAATAGAATTTTTCATAGAATTTCATCGAATTTTCATAGAATTTGATGGATTTTTTCATACAATTTTCATAGAATTTCATGGAATTTTTCATTGAATTTTTTCATGGATTCCAATAGAATTTTTCATTGACTTTCTATTATTTTATTTTATCTTATATTTTATTCTCTATTATTCTATTCTA